>JAHZNA010005558.1:0-13230 GCA_027743935.1 Sinodicranocentrus sp. ZH6 | reverse complement strand
CCTACCGACCTAATGTTTTTGTAAAGCTATGAGACACGTACAGTTGAAGGGATTTGAGCGAGGATAAAAACCGAGTAAGACAGTTTAATTTCCAAGGCCTGTTTTTATAAAGATTATTTTTTTGTTATGATGGCTGTATTGAAAATAGTCATTGTGAGTTCTGAAAATTGAGATAAATTCTATTAAAAATGGTGACAGGTAATGATTAGGTTAAATCAGACACAAATCTTTCTAACTTAAGTTGAAATGATTAGTTGTAAGTTGATCCCTCAAATATACCACCAGCACTGCTTTCACCACTGGCATTTTTCTAGTTTATGAATTCATGGATTGTAGTCAACATGTTGATTCCTATATAAATACGACGCAGTGCAGGATCCTCTTTAAAAGATTTTTGAGAGATGAAAACTCTAAAGGAGCCGATATGGACTTAAAGAAGTGGATTCGGTGTATGAAGGTTACTAATTTCGACAGCATTTCAGATGAACACAATTATGATGATCATATAACTAACATAAGGTTCAACCATAGCATGACTTACTTTGCCAAACATACACGCAATTTAACTATAGCCGACATTAATTATTGCTAACAAGACTATAATACCTGTTACGATGTACAAAACACAACCAGTGAGTCAGCACCAGTAGCAATGAGATTTATTAGAAACTAGTCATGCACGTCTTGTTCTTTGCCGACCCTGTAAGAAACCCGATATTATTGTTTCCTTACTAGTATAGTAATATTTATTTGTATTTTACATTACTTCGTTGAAAATAGTGTTGTACGTAATGATTCGACCCCTGGGATTTTGTATTGCCTTTCTATTATAAATGTCATGCTAGCGTGTTGGAAATCTTTAAAGTATGGAGTGATATTGAGTGCTTCTTCTAATGTTCTGACTTAAGTATGAAGTCATCCCATCAAGGCAGGGAGTGCAGATTGCAAGTGTAATATGAAAATTGAAGTGATGGTAAAGTGTCTATGATTTTAAACAAAAGAGGCTAAAGACTTTTCTTGAGATGCAGCTACAGTGAATTTGACACAGGTGAATACCTAAAATATGCACTTGACAATAACTCCACTATTAAAGAAATCCTAACCAGAGAAACTCGCAAAGTTTTACTCATTTAAAGCTGAAAACTTGCTTTCAGCGTTTTTATGTTGATTGATTTCGCCATAAAACTTCTTTATCATTTATCAAAAGAATTTTCTTCTAAGAGTTAGTGTTTGTTTATTGGTGGTTTGTGTTTGGTGATTTTCTTTAGTGGTTCGGTGGATGATGATAGTTATGGTGCAATGATCTAACAGAAAAATTGTTTGTTGCTCTCACTCACCTCACTACTAGTGTTTCTTCTATTTGCTGGTAACATCCATGTGTTATAAGATGAAACTTTTTCTTTAAAAAATACTTAATAACATTACCACTTCTAGCCTAGCTGTTATCTTGATGCATGAATTTCCTATCCATCT
The DNA here is from genome assembly GCA_027743935.1 of Sinodicranocentrus sp. ZH6. Taxonomy (NCBI): domain Eukaryota; kingdom Metazoa; phylum Arthropoda; class Collembola; order Entomobryomorpha; family Entomobryidae; genus Sinodicranocentrus; species Sinodicranocentrus sp. ZH6. The sequence continues at coordinate 11,757 of JAHZNA010005558.1, read as the reverse complement.
GCCTGTCCAACATCATCATAGATTTTGATCAGCTAGTAAAGAAGGCGGACAGAGGGATTCAGTTAATCAGTTTAGTCCTCATCAGCATCATCATCTCATCATGATCTTATTTTATACCTCCACAGCTACACTATTATTTTCACGGGTTTCTCCAACTGCTACGATGCAACATACTGTGAGACTTGTATCAAATGAAAACTGAAGATATGAATGTTTGCAACAAACAAATGTGCAGTGTAAATGAACATGCTTGCAACCGGCTTCTTCTCATTCGCGGTGTCCTCCCTTTGAGATACACGAAGTGTTTTTTTAAAGATTCGTGATCCTAGTCGTTAATTTTATGACATTATTATTGCATTACATCATCCACATCAAAAGTATGAGAATAAGAAGCTCAACAAAGTGGATTACAAAGACATACCTTGCCGTTGCACCAGCTTCTGTATATATTGAATTTGAGCTATGTCCATACCAATGAACTGAGGAAGAACTGCAAATACACGACTCACACAGGGGGACACATCTGCATAAACTTGATTGTACCAACACCAAGTCATGAGCAAAGGATCAAATCTTGAAATGAAACAGTAATCTTCATCATTGTGCACAATAACATAATGCAATTTTTCTTAACAAAAGATCCGACAAAAATTCCCATTTGAATGCCAGGTTTACCCAGTGAGCTTTTCAACGTTATTATTAGTTACTGCGGTACAGTGTCAAAATGCCCAATCTATCATAATCACAATTTATGGATGTAGATTATCATTGAATCGTGCAATTCCCCAGTAAGAAAATTTATTTCGTGAACTTTCAATGCCTAACTTCCTATGAAGTTGTATGCAACAAATGTGCAGGGAAGTCATCCAGATCTTTTTTTTGCACATGCATACTTAAGCTGTCGCCGATGTGTCAAGTACTCTAACTGTAAAAATGTATTTTGAATGTAACGATGTACAGTGCCACGAGGTATAGATAATCTTGCATAATACTGATTTTTATGAGTTCTTAAATGATAAATTAATCGCCTTTAAAGATGTCAGCAGCACATCACACTCATTCATCCGTCATCTTCTGAAATATTTCTTTATCGGTTGACTGAGCTGAAACTGAATCAGCTCAATCTGAAATCAATGATGAATGAGTGAATGGTACCATTATGATTCACCCTGTGTTACAAAAGGGATTAGGCAACACATGTGTTATGTTTAATGTCAAATTTTCCACGAAAATTTATGTATCCACATTATAATGAAACTACCCCTGTGTGCCGTTCCTTGGAAATAGAGTACGTCGGAGTGTGTGCAACAAGGCTGTAAATCTTTGCCCAAATTGCTTCAATTCGTATTCATTCATTACGTAATGCGCTGAAATAACCCTTGTTAATATTTCAACAACGCAACAAAAGACGTACAATAAGTAATGCGAGCACTAACTCTCATTATTCATCAGGCTTGTTTTCTATTTTGTGAAGTGCACGTCTCCTTTTCAAGATGAGGTAAATGGCGACAACGTGTAATTTTCACTGAGAAATGAGACAACAAATTCATGAAAGATATTGTCCGCGAGACGCCTGATTAGGAAAAGGATGGTTTCACAGGAATGAGAGGATAACAGTGAATGATTGTAAATGCATCCACTACTTGGATGACTTGGAATGATGATACATGTCCATTGTCGGCAATTTTACCCAACTTGGCCGCAGTACAAGAAAAAATGAACTTGGTCTTTCTAGATACATTTCATCAGGCGATTATCACATTATGCTGAGAATACACACGATAGGATTGCAATGTCGAGTCGTCAAGGTAAATTCCTTTCATCTAGTGAAGGTGACAGGAAGCGTTTTTGCTTTTACTTCAGACAGTCTACGCGATAACGTGTCCTCTGTCTCCCACTCTAATCTTCATGCGATTTGATTACACTAACTACTTTCTTACAAAACACTGTAGCTTGCCTCACTTTGAGTGTTTGAAATTGAAACTCATCCTTGTTCGTCTCATCAAATGTGTCATAGTTTTCATTGAAAGTGAAAGAAGGAAAGAAAAATGGATTGCTCCAATAATTATAACCGTTGTCGCCAATTTATTCCTCCTGGGTGGGGAACAGCTCGAACATTGGCTCCATGTGATAGAATTGGGCGCGCAGTGGCATTTCGGGCTGCTGAGTATCGGCCAGAATTCTCTCCCATCATCATTCCTGCTAATGCTGGAATGAATACTGCGAGAGATGAAAACGTCAAGGGAAATCCGGACCCATGTCATGGACGGAATTTTTGTCCACCCACTAACAATCAAACTCCTATCAATGTCCACTTGAAAATGTGTCAGGTTCCTGATAACAGCTCCAACTTCAGGCAGTCGTCTTATCCTACCTCGACTGGGACTCAGATGGTTGCAGAGTCAGCACGAGACCCTTATTGTGAGCAATGTCCAAACACGTGCCCTCTTCCTCGATGTCCACCAGGAATAAAAGTGGAACGAACCATGCCCATAATTCCAGCTAGAAGATTACAAGAGTCGTACTTTAAGATGCCCAGTTCATCTGTCTACAGATCTGACTACGTTCCTAGAACCTGGGAGCCAACGCATTCGTATGCCCCTGAGAGACTTGTTGCAACATCACATGGTGACTTCCAAACGGAATCTCTAACTAAAGTTGATTTTAAGCCGCACCCTGTTTGCCCTTACAAGAAGCCTCCATGGTCATTTAGAAAACCAAGGGAAGAGAGTATGATGAAAATGAATGGGATCTCAAGCTACAAAACAGACTACGTCCCTAAAGAGGGTAAACCATCACCTTCGGCGAAACCAGAGAGATTCATTGATCCTGATCCGCCGTCAATGGATGACAAGACAGTATATCAAATTGAATTCATTGCTCGCGAGTTACCCACACATGATGCCAAACTCACCAGAAAGCAGATGTTGGCCGAAATAACAAGCACTTGCTGCCCATTTGATGGACTAACAGTCTATAAACGGGATTACATTCCAAAGACAGGAAAACCTGCAGGTTCGGTCATAGACAGGGACAGAGCGTTTGCTAAGGTCCTTTCCCCCATGGAAGGGACCACTACTTACAAGTCAGCCTATGGGCCCTTCTATTTTGAAGATATTGAGTGCATCCCTGCAGAAATTTACGATCAAATGTACCCTCCAACTGATAAATGTTGTAAGGTAAGCTGCTACCCGGAAGCTGACCGGGTACTAGAGTATCCTGCACCACGACCCATTCCACCGTGTCAACCTCCAGCTGAGAAGTATTATTGTCCAACACCTCAAGAAATGCTTTGTTCTCCAAGGGCTGTTCCTTGTGTGCCACCTATTAAGCTCAGAAAGGAAAGTAGCCTTGACGGCTGTACAACAATTAGTGTGGAGCACAATGTAAAACGAGAATGTCCCAGTCAACCAATTGAATACATCTGTCCGCCTCAACCATGCAAGCCATCTTACTAAAAATGTGAATTGTATAAAACTTAATAGAACGTTGTATTAACAAGACTAATTTAAAATGCTAATTCGATTTCCTCGTACATTTTTCTCAACATCACAATACGTTTCTCATTAAATCTTTTCAAAACTCAATTTGAGTGCTCTGTCAAAATAAGGTAATCGTAATATGCAAGTATTAGTGGAGAATATGGGAATCCATAAGAAATATATTTGCGCCATGGGATTGCTAAAAAATATATGGCAAAAAATATAATCGAATCTTTAAAAGTTGGTATAACTTGCACACTCACTCAGTATAGCCCTCGCCAACTCCACCGTTATGCTATAAAGTGTGTGCACAACAAAATATTTTTCCATCATTAATTATTCAGACCTGGATTAGCATATGTGCAGTAATAATCATGCACTGTTCGCTTCAAACAAATAAGGACGCCTCCATATGAATTATTTTTGTAAATCACCTCTATAAAAAAAGAGATACACTCTGTGGGGCTACGAAGACTCGCTTCTCAATCTTCTATATTAAAATTTTAACTTGTATTTTAGCTTGCATAACATAGATTTTGATCAATATGGATATACCCATGCATATGCATTGGATTATATAAAGTTACGCTTGACAGCCACTTCGATTGATTTATCGAACTCTTCCCATTCATTTTTGTTTTCTTGCTAAAGGCATCATAAGTCGAGGATGAAAAGGACCATCTCAACTCAATAATATTTGTGTCTATAGCGTTCGTCCCGTACCTCATTTCTAACGTGCATTACAGTCCGGTAATCATGCACAAGGATGGGATCATACCACATGGGTGATAAAAAGAATTGGATTACGCTTTCTTTCCCCTTTACTTCCTGATTATCATAAACAATCCACGCTTTGCACACGATCAAGAAAGCCAGGCTGATGACAATCAGAATGCATTACGTAATTTACCACACATACAATTTCAAATATGAAACGCAAGGTTGAGTATTCCTGAACTCTTTACTTGTTTATACCGCTCTCAGGTCAGTCCTTTTGGAATGTAACAAAAAGCAGTTAGAGCCTGACAGTTGGCAGCTTTCAGACAGCATTTTATTTCATAGGCGAAAAAATGTCAGAGCAAATGACGATCCTGAGGAAGAGAAGTGCATTAGAAATACTTTAACCGTTACAGTGAAAACAGGAATATGCCCTGTTTACTATATCAGGTATACAGTAAGGAACGAAAAATAGTAAAAAGGAAAGGAAGAGCTGCATCACGCTGTCTTATGATATGGAGCAATCATTTTCATCATCATCATACACGCCGTTTTATTAGTGCTGTTGCAGCATATTAAAATAAGGTTGAATGAACATGCTAATTAAGCAAACAATAACAATACGCCAAAAAGTTTACCAACCAGTCAACTGAGCGAGAAAAAACCCAGGGTCTTCTGAACACAGCCAAGGCATAGTTGGCAGTTTAGTTTAGCACAAACCGTAAACATAGTGGATTCGGATACTCACGTAGAATTTAAACCCTATAACTGAACGTGAGCATACACATGTACAGAAATGATCACTAAATATCCACATCATCGTCATTATCGTGATATCGGATTGAATGAAAGAATTTAATCCAGGGTTTTTTTATGTATTTGTTTGCCATCATTGTACATAGGCAGTATTGAAGTTTTGCTATTTATTCACAACCAAAAAATTCAGTTCATCGACTTCATTCTCTCGTTTGCATTATTTTGCTCGTTCAATTGTTTGCCTGAGTATTAATGGGAAGGGCAGGAGGAATTAAAGGAAATGAAGAACCGTTATATCATTCCTCAGAGTTGAAATGTAAACCAACCCCAATTACATTCTCAAAGTATATAAAACCAGAGACAACAGACAAGACAGGTGGTGTGGTAGGTAAAAAAAGTGGAAAATACTATCAAATGTCAAAACCAGAAAGGGTAAGTTGAGCACTGCATTTGTATCTTGTGTATACAAAACCTACAAAGATAAATACGAGTAGTGATGCTCAAAAAGATAATTAAAGAGATTATCAATAAAAACTTGATTTGAGGTTCCAACTCGAAGAAACAGGATCAATGCATAAAGTATATCGGGATCAAAGAGAAAACAAGAAATAACAATGACAGGAGCAACCAACCTCTGAGCTGAGGCACCTTTGGCAGAAATAAAAGAAAAAGCCGGTCTTGTCGATATTAACATTGGTCTTGTCTTGTCTGGCGTTCGTTCGGCTAGTTGGTTCACCGCTTTGACAACTTTTCCACTTTCATTAGCGTATCTAAGATTGAGCAGTTTTGAGCACTGCATTGGAGAGAATTTTTAAAGTTTACAATAAAACACCTTGCTTACTGTTTTACTGTGCATTGTGTTTAGTCTCATTTTTTATCGACGATCAAATCTGTACCCTATACTATCTAGCAAGAAAGAGGGGTTAAGTTCGATAAGTCAGTCGGGCTCGTCTGCTTTTTTTAATACATCGTTTTACCGATTTCAAGCTTTGATTCGCATTCCCTGAGTTATTACCAGTATTTATGGGCTGACTGTATTTATATGTAAAAGTACGAAATGTTGAAATAACCCATTCAATTCAAATCCCCCTTAATATTTTATTAAGAATTCAGTTACTGAAAACAACTTTTACGCTACTTATGAAATAAATGCATTCCTGTTTAGCTTCACAAATCCAGTAAACCTGACAGCAATTGAATCTTTGCATATTTTTATTTCATGATCTACTGCGTAACCCTTTTTTTATTGAAGTCAAGCCTATTACTTTATGGGCGGGTTGAAGGAAAAATGTGTTTCGAAAATTGTGTATGCATGTTATCTAATTTTCTTCCCTTGGTGCAAAAGTAGTTTTATGAAGATTGCAACTAAGATGTTTATTGCAAATTGAGTGACCAGTTCAATTTTAGCTTTTTGAGAGAGGTTGGTGTGCAATTTTTTTTGCAAAGGTAATATATTATGCGTATAATATTGTTTTCTGTTTGATAAGGTATTCTTCAGCTACCTTGTTAAAGGTGCAAATCAGTGGTGCATATTAAAATGAGAAAAAGAGGGTGTAATAATATTACGGATGTTATATATTTTCCCTTTCACCTAAATCATTCTTCGAAAGGAATAAAAATCGATGAAACTATTTAGCTGCTCAACCACCTCAATATATTTTTCAACTGTGTGGGTATATAGTTTGTTAATGTATGATGGTTGTAGGTACGGATGTGGGGGTAATTGATGCTGTAATAACAAACGTAGGTATATAGGATAACATATCATCCCTTTTTGCTGCTATCACTGCATCTTTTTGCAAAACACGATCAACTTTTTGCAGTCATCAGAGTTTAGCACCCAGTCCCCTCTTCAGTTAAGATACTCAAGTTGATATTTTAACAATGCTCTTGCTATGCTCATATCAATGATCATCGAGCAAATTACAAATTTCAAGACTAGTTTTGTTACATAAGCAAAGTTATGATACTTAGGGATGTTGAAGAAGCAAGAAAAATATTTTTGCTGAAAGGGAAAAATCGCAAACAGTTAAATTCCATGCAAAAAAGTGAATCTACAAGTTATCACTTTTTTCTTCATATTCTATTACATGCTCTATTATTATAGGTAGCAGATCGAATATTGTATGCAGGCGACGTACTACTCGGTCGGAGAAGGGGTGAGATCGAAAGAAGCAACATTGTGAAGGGAAAAGGAAGAGAAACAATTGTTAAGATTATGATAATATTATGATATATGTTGGAGCAGCTTGAAAATATGATGATGAGAAAGAGCTGGTTTAGGGTTATGCGTAATACCTTTTGGTTCGCATATTAGTTTCACGCTTTAATGAAAAAACCTATGGTAAATCAATTCAGTTACTAGCTTACAATTTTTTTCTGTTTCAATGTGACAGGTCTTTTCCTCCGGTTCATCGGCATTTTTAGGGAATTCATGCGAGTTATCTTGGGTGGACTTTTTTGCTCGTTCAAGATCAAATTTCTCATTTCTTGCTTGGTGGACCCAACCATAGACAAAAAAGGTGTCTAAGTGTCTGATTGATGTCGATGAATGATGATCATGGTTTGAAGAGGTGGCATACACGAGCTTTAAGTTGTAAGTATTAAATACGCAGGCTTAAAACCAAACATAATACTTCGTCCACTGTTTTTATATCTGTTGTGGTTTAGACTGGGACGGACAATGAAACGGGAAAGTTAATAAAAACACCAACAACTTCTGCAGCTCACTTGTCTTATCGTTGGTTTTTTTGACAATGACGTAGGCTCATAAAGCTGCAAAAAATTATAGAACCGTAGCTGTAGAAATGAAAGAAGCTGTACAACTTGTATTTTTCAGTAAACATAAATTTTTTTCCTAAAAATCGACAGAAAATGAAAGTTCATAAAAATGCCATTTATAGTTTCCAATGTGAGGAGAATGCAGTCTAGATAAAACGGTATATAATTTTTCTAAAGTTTCCCACTATTAACCAGTGTTCCGTTTGATGGACAGCTACACGCTGTCGTGTAGTGATTTTTTCTGAAGCAACGAAGAAATACGGTAGCAAAAGGAAACTGGTCAGTGAGAAAGATGATGATATACTGTAATGGCAAAATGATAGTGCCTGCCTAACTCCGACTGTGTCCATCCATTATGCTATGGAAGTTGATATGATATGGGAACTTGCCCATATGATTTTATATGGTGATAGTGGCTCATTGCAAGAAAACGTGCATTGTGTTGTGGTGGGTTAGCTGACGTTAGATTCAAAATGTGAATCCTATTACGTAATGTAATATTATTATAAAGCAATAAGTGCACGACTTTTAGTCAACTTCACATCATACCGAAAAAACTAACCCGACAAGTTGCATGATTTTTTAAACATTACGCTGAAAACCTACAATGGGTTTCTTGTTTGTTGTATAACTTCCTAATGGACATGGTGCTCTACGTATGTTTGATTTTTAGGGATTGTTAAACTTATTTTCCCAACTATGTGTGCACAATTTATATCCCTTCTGATTTCCTTTTTAAAATTTTTCCCATGGGTTCACTAGCTTTTCCAGTTCAAATTCACAAAAATTCTCCCCGTATACCGGTTATTTTTGCTTTGACTTACAAAAAAGGATTGAAATCAGTGGTTGGGCTACCTGTATTCATTCACTTTATAACCCGTTAGCAATATATAGTACAATGAACGGCATTGATATAATATGCAAAAGTGGTAATATTACACATTTGACTTACATTATGATGTAGCGTACCTGGTTTCGCTAAAATATGAAGCTAAAACCCATACTTTCCCATACTATACTGATAAAAAGGATGGATGGTGATGATACCGCGTAATCCGAGTGTCATGCAATTTGCTCAGTTGGAAGTCCAAAAGTGACGTGATGAATTGCCATTACGTTATGTGTGTGTTGTTATTTTTATTGTTGTGTTTTTTATGAATGTGTGTGCATCCACCACTCCGTGTTGGAATGATGATGAGTGTGGAAGGAGTTGATGGACGATATGGATGGAGTGACAGTCACTTCATTATTTTAACTTATGGATACCCATATGGTATTCACATGCAAGCAAACATCATTCTGGTATGTCGAGTAAACCTGTCTTTGTTCCGGATTTCTTAGACAGATGCGAAGCTATAATTGTTGTGTTGATTTAACCGATAAGAAGACATAATGTTATCAAAGCACAAGCACCTTGTTGTGGATTGAAGTTCTGGGTAATTGTAGTCAGATCCTACGTTGGTAGTATGTAATATGCTTCCTCTTTTCTTCTCAGATGGACATGAGAATTTTTTAGCTTGTAACGGCCGATGAAGTCAGGGATTTTTTCTTGAAATGTGCTGTTCTGTAAGAAACCTGCTGATTGTCCGTTTCTCAATTTTAGTACTTCCGTATGCATGACTCAGCAGTCTAATAAAAATTCAATTCGGTTCTGCTGGGAATATGGATATTTCCGGAAATGAAGGGGAAAGGTGAATGTGCCGATTCAAGATAGTAATTTTCCAAAGCAATATTGGACGTGTCATAGCTGAGAATTTGTTTTAGGACTTTAGCAAAAAGTTTTTACTTGTCATGCTTGAATATTTTTATGGATTCTGGTTAACTTTAAAGCAAGCTGGAAAAACAAGATAAAGGATTCCATAGGCAGTTTTAACATTAAATTAAGAATGGCTCATTACAGGTAAGAAGCTTAAGGTGATCGTGAGTGTATACTGGTTTTTAATGAATCCTATATGCAGTAAAATTTGCAAAAAAAAGATCATTCCTACATATGGGGTGTTTACGACCAACACTGTGGCATCTTCTCCTCGCCATCACCACCACTGTTGCTCTTTATGAGTGTGTACTTTACATCCTCCAAAAATGGATTATTTACGACTGTCACAAACGCATCGTAGGAGGGTTTGGAAGGTCAATCGTATAGGGAAACAAAGAATATAAACGCTACCGCACACCCTAGCAGAGCAATGAAGTTTGTAAACAATTTCGAAATTGAGACTTTATACTCTCCTCTACATGCCATTCCTTGGAGATTATTTACACTGATGCATTTCAAGTCGGCAGCAGTAGGCGAAGATGATGTTTTTGGCAAACATTGAAACAACTGACCCTGGCTGACATTGACCGTATTGTATTATAGCAGTTCCCTCTCTGTATATATTTTACATAATGTACTAATAAAATGTATGCTCAAACTATTAAACATATTCCTTTAAATAATCATAATGACTGCGTACTGCTGAGAGAAAGGAAATAAATGAAAAGGTATATATCACTATTATCAGTTGGGCATGCATAACATGACATTGTATCGCATTACTTACAAGATTCTGATGCCTCTTAAATACCAAGCGTTGATGCTTCTGTTGAAAGGCTCATGAGATCAAAATGAGAATTTATAGCTGTGACAAGTCGTCGTGTCTTTTGTTTTTTCTTGCTTCAAGCATAATTGCATTTTGGAAAATGTGATAATAAATAGTGTGGTCCTACGCGGAGATAGACTAGTATTGATGATGCTCGGCTCACTTTTTTCTGCTTCTTTTTTAAGCGGTTTGCTGCTGTTTTACTACCCATTTCTGATAAATGTTTGAGTAAGGCACTCTCACGCATATATTTATCTCATTTCTCTAAAGTGACTAGACGTGGTTGGTTGTGATGAATAGGTCGTTGTATTGTGATCTTGTTGGCTTCTGTTTGCTTTTTTGCTTCATGATCATGAATAGCAACATGGACTTACCTATTATCACATCATTTTTCACTTGTTTACCCTTCTTAGTTGTTAAGAGCAATAATTTTCGTAGGCCAATGCGGACAAGAACTTTTCTCATTGCATGCTCTTCACGGAAAGAAACGTGTGGTCGTATTTGCTCTTGAATTGCAGCAGGTGTAAATGCATTTTTTGTAGTGACATTATAGGCACGTCGCACAGATACCTATTACTGGCGTGTGGTACACATGCATAATTATACACAAGCTAGCACACAAGTATTCATTTATCTCTCTTTCCAGCCCATTGTCCCTGAAAATGCCTCATGGGTAACCGCATACGACTACGCCTCGTGTGTGTGTAACCTCGTGAAATACAAATCCCTTTCATGATGTTGTCAAACATTGTTATTTGAATCTTTAAGAAATTCTAGGTATAGCTACGTCATGTAAAATGCACAAACAACTTTATTTTCTGCTAGCTCAAGCTGCCTATATGAATTTGCAAGAATTCGAATTCTTTCCCTTGATGGCTTGATTATTCGTCTGTCCTCTTTAGTGGGCAGATAATGCCGTCATGGTGCATTTATGAGTAGAATGTCATCTGCGACATTTTCAAAGGAGAGTCATAAAACTATACAGTGTCCAAGTTGCAATGGTGGTGAAGAATGTGCCGCATACGAGTTGCATTCTTTTATCAAGCGGATTTTGAAATGAAATCAGATATCACTTGTGCAACTCCGATTTATGATTTTGATAATGTCACACAAAGAGCAAGTTAACACATGCCAAGAAGTCATTGAACAACAGCTGCAAAATCTGACTGATGATGACAATCTACAGCTGAATATCTACGGTGTGGTGCGTTCTTTTATCCCAGATGAATTGAATTCGTCCTCACACATTCATAGTGTATCCGGCGCGGTATGCAAATATTAAATGTAGTAAAATACATATGTGATGGCATTCCTTTGTAGTAAACCGCTTATTTATAACATCAGTTCTTATCGCCATTTTTCATATTTCTAGTCTACATGTGATATGAGATCAGACAGAGTTCGTGCTTAGAACGTGGTGGGCTAAGAAGGTCGAGAAT
>JAHZNA010005557.1:0-11386 GCA_027743935.1 Sinodicranocentrus sp. ZH6 | reverse complement strand
AATTGAATGAAAAAATGGACATACATATTATGTGAGACCGCAATAAATAATAATTGAAATGGCAAATGGGAAATCATGAGAATGGGATAGAGAGGAAGAGATAAAGTTTCGAAAGGTTTAAAATTCAATTCAATGAATACAAATTTGAGTTTGGATAGGAGTGACAAATACTGCAGCCAATGTGAATGATTGACAAGTAGGATCAGCTACAACCAAAGAATATAGAATTTGAGGCTACAACTACTAAATCATTCATTCGATTTCGAGTAGACGTTTTTAGTATCATATATTCGTACATATTTTATTACTATTTGAATAGATTCTTTATATAGGTTATAGACTATGCTAGTTCTATAGCTTGTAATTCTCTTCATAAAAATTGTGTTTGCAACATCGGTGCTTTGAAGTTTAGGTGTGAAATAACCTATTCGACTGCTTTTGCCAGCTATAAAGTTGATTCTGGTAATCTTCATCATCTTAGGCATGTACAAAAGGTGTAAACAATAATAATAACGCACGGACCTCCTTGGCTGCATCTGACTTTGGCATATTCAGTCAGAAACTAGAAACATGGCAAAGAAAACGTTAAAGGCATTCATGCGGCAGAGGAAAACTAAGTCTTTACAAATATTATACGTCCATCAGAACCATTTTATAATAAGATATTGTATTATTGCAATCGTGATATAGTCATAATTATATCTTGATATTTTTACTTGATAAAAGAACAAAGTAAGTTTTTTTTGGGATGGTGAACAAACTGGAAATATAAGTGGAGCATTAAATGAACATGTCATTAACAGTTGCTGATTTTCCGATTCACCAACTTTTATGACGACACAAGGATATAAATACATAAACGATATAGATGTAAACATACTCGAGAATTCTACAAATTATAAAGACACAAGCCGAATAGCCGTTCCCCATTTTCTCACGTATTTCTCTCAAATAAACAGTTCTCGAGGTTCACTCTCCTCTTTTTAGATACTCACGTAAACTAAGTATTTCATATTTTCTACTATTGTTCTCAACTTTGTTTTACTAATAAATTTTATCAAGATGTACACCTCGCGGCCAACGTCGTAAACACATTAAAATGATCTATACAAAGTTATATGAGAAAAGTTGGCTCAAACTAAGAATGATATATGAGCCAATCCTCTTGAAAAATCACTGCAAGCAAACTAATTATCAAGAAAAATAAGCTGTAAAGCTAAAGTATAATTGATAAGAACCCACTTAATTGTATCATTTATACCATAATTATGCGCAACTGTTCGCTCTCCTTTTGTGAGGAAAAGCGGTGTAATGCGCACCTCATTATAGTCAGTTAATAATTACGTATGGGTTTTCTCTAGCAATTCTCTGACTTTAGCAATTACTTTAAGCTCATTTAAGTAGCAAGCTTTTTTTGTTTTGAAATATTAAAACACGTTTTTACCCGCTACCACCCACATGCCTGTAAATACGTGTCTAAACAATGACTAACTGAAGAAAGGTTGATTGTTTTCTTATACTGCTACTGAATTATGTTACGAAAAAAACAAGAAATTCATAATCACTTTGTTTTCCTTTTGTAAATTGAATATCTGATGATAAGGAAGTCTGCTTCCTTTATGCTTGTCCTCACCTGTGATATTTCCTGTGCAACCTTTAAAATTAAAAATTGCGCTATGCATTCATCATTAACAACGCTATCAATCAATTCAAGAAGTAGAATTATGATGGAATGAATAGAAATATAAAAGCGCTCTAGGGTCAGTCATACAATGACGTACATTTTTTATACAATTTTAGCATACAAATCTTCTGTTCAAACCAAGAGCACAGGATTTCATTCAAGGGAGACAGAGTGGTATCCATATGATCCCCTCTTTTTCCACATTTCCTTCGTTTCTTGCCCTCTTGGGTAATTTAGGGACTTTACTGTACTTTATTTGCCATTCCCAACGTCCCTGTGGAACTTTTTGGATATTTTCGAGTTGAACTTCGATATATATGCGTGAGGAGTAGAACCTTCAGAAAAGTTATACACCAGCATCTTTTCTATTTGCTTCTCCTTGAACATAGTCCATTCAGTTTTTGTCAACTTTTTCTTGTTTGCATGCATGAATGAATGCAAAAAACGTATAATGATGGTACTTTTGTTCTGGAAGAAAACTCAGTGTAAGCATCAATGTTGATGAATGTATATATTTAGGCATATAACATTTCCTCCACGTTTTTTCCTCATTTTTCCAACTTTTCTCCCCAAAAATGGATACCTCCGCCTGGAGAACCTTTACCACCATAGCGTGCAGGAGCAATAAAGCCACTTTTTTCTCCGTGAGGATATGTATGTGTGTGTGTTCGTTCACTTTGCAATGTAAATTTACAAGTGGAATGTTGATGTCGATAAGAGCAGAGACAGAAGAAGTAGTACATATGTATGCATGCTGGTCTCCTGTTGGACCGGTCACTATTCACAATTTCTCTTATTTTTTTCTCTTTTCCCATTCTTTTTTTTCACGAAGGAAGGAAGAAGTGCCTCCAGCTGACATTTTATTCTTTGTGTACCTTTTTCCTCGCTTTTTCTCCACTTTAAGAGAAAGAAAATATCAGGGCACGAACACGAACGTCCTGTATGCCCGTAGATATGTATATTTTGTCGAATCACGAACAACGAATGTTCAATTCTCTGAGATTTTTCCTTTTCTCCCTTACTTTCTTTCTTTCTTTTTTTATTTCCCGTTTCACTGAATCCATGAATTTCCCTTCGATTCCTTCTTCAGCCTGTCCCGCACTGTTGACTTTGCATATATGCATGTACAATGGGAATTGTAATGTGAATAGGAAAAAATAGAACAAAAAAACGGTTCCCATCCTACAGCAGACATGTTCTCACACAAGAATGCATGTAGCGTACGTTGTGGGGGCTCAGGCAAACGGAGTTTTTCCCAGAAAGTACAAGTTTTTTTCCTAGACATACTGGACAAAAGTTTCCTTTTTTACATTAAAAGTGAAAGAGAAATGTAAAATGGGGGAAAGTATGTCTTGCATGCATGTATTTTAGAAGCATCGTTTCAATGTCCAGTCTCGGACCACCAGCATTTCGTATCAGAGGGTTGTTCGAAAACAGAAAAGAATGTGGAGGGAGAGGAGAGAAGAGTAGAATACATAAATATGGGAGCAGAGGTACAGAAGAAATATGTCCCAAGGGACCACTATATTAAGAGATAGAGTCCCAAAAGAGACTTATATCGTAATACATTTGTTTCTTAGCATGTTTTACATTATGAATATGTAAGTTAGTGCTCGAAAAATCGGAAATGGAAAGAGGGAAATGTGGATGGAATGAAAGAAAAACAAAAAATATATGGTAAAATGGTTGAAATAGTTTGAAGTTCATATATTATGGAGTAAAACTTGTTTGAAAAGGAAAAAGTTTCAAGGAATTACGATTTGCTAGATATTTTCCAGCAAAAAATCTCATGAAGATTGTTTAAAATTCCCATGAAAGTATATATTTAGTCATTATAATTGGGATTCTAAATTTCGTTTACGGTGAACAGGAAATTTAGAAGTGTATTTACGTTTATATTGTAGATTGTAGACAATCCCTCGGAATACAATACAAAAAGGTCCATAGTAAAAAGAGGCATCAATCACAGTATGAAGTCTCTGTTCAAAACTGCATGTTAAATTTTCACATATTTTATAAAGCAATAAGCACAGTCGCAGTTTTTACCCTATTTACCAATATATGCATCAATTTTATCAACATGCATAAAATAAGGATGACTTGAATAACTGTACAACGTGTCCCATTTATTTGTCGAAAGACCTCAGCTGAAAAACGGGAATAAAGCCAATAAAGGCGGTAGAGATGTGAATTTATTCACAGGAGAACATAAACCAACAGATAAAAATTCCAGTTTTTAGTTGTTTATTCATGCAATATTTGAAACATTTGGTTGTGCAGGCATTTTGAAAACATGAAATCCTGTCATGTCATCTGCATCTGCTCATTTCATGCATGACCTGCGTTCATCTTTGTCCTGCAAAAAAGTGCGGATAAACCCTAAGGATTCCTGTTTATACAAACAAACAAGAGTTCCTTCACACATCTCTCCTTTCAGCCAACCATCATTACCTTACTTGGAAAACTTGTTCACGCAACAGTCCACACATCACTTTACCAGTGAAAAAATTATCCAAATTAAATAAAAGCTTCTCATTAACACGCAACAACATTTAAGAATGGTTGTAATTATCCTGAAAAAATATTATACATTCTTTATGCAAAAATAAAAACGAAGGAAAACACAATCCTTCCCAATCTAATCATATCTTACCGTAGTGCATGATAAGAAAGTGCTAATGTTATACGGTGATCCATTATCTGCTGACACGTTACATGAACCCATCATTGGAATCATACATCTGTCCCTGGCACAAATACTTTTCGATTGAACCGAACAAAGAAAGACCATAGTAAATAATGGATCAACGGACCGTTGATCAAAAACTGTAGTCGTTCGTCCGGCGACAAAAACCCTTATCCCTTCATAACTCATCAATTAGTGAACTAATGAGGAAAAACGGTGAAGCAACGTTGAGTCAAGTCCAATTGGAAAAATTCACATAAAGTAATATACCCATGCATAAAGCAAAATAAATATATAATGATAATTATCATTCGTAAAAAAATACCAAAGTTCCACTGACTAGCCGTCGAAATTGTTTTCTATTCACTTTGGCAGGGAGCGTGAGCTCGAGCACATGCCATGCCAAAAGGGGAAAAGTATAATATAGCTTAGGCTCTTCAAATTAAAAGCAGATTATCAGCATAATTATTAACCAATTAAGGTTTTAATGATCTCCCTCTTATACTTTTCGTTTGAACAACTCGCGTGTATTTAGTTAGCTCCAAGAGATAAACACATTTAGAGAGAAAACTAGACTGAAAATATAACAAACTTGTTGATAACAAGCTTCACTTCAGCTATACACGCACATCACCAGATGTAAGCGGATTTACCATACAGAAGAAAATAGGAACATACATGAGGCGATAATGAGGGGATGATTAGGCATTCCACTAAAAAAATGAGAGAGTTAGGAAGAAAAAAGGGTGGAAGTGATGATGATACATGAATATAAAAAACGAAAAAAGGGTTGAGTGTTGGGCGACGAAGGAGGGCTGACGATTTCACCACTACTATATGTAGTCTTCTTCCCCTACTTTGTGTGAATAACATGAATGTTAAGATTATGTTTGAGCATATGTACCCCAACATGCATATATGATTATGTAATAGGCTCGTTTTACATATGTAAATTCCCTTGTTATTTTATATAGCCTGTTGAATCAAAAAGCCGAAGCACCCCAGTGGAGAGGCTCAACAGCGAATCATCAAACAAGACCGATGATGATATGCATTTCAAGTGAGAGGATACATGCATAAGACATGATAATGATATGGAAATTACTTACACAAAAGAGCAGAGATATACAATTTACAATGTAAAAAAGGAAGAAGGGTTGAGCTACTTGTTGAAAGATGGTGAGCAGAGCAAATAAAAAAATGACAGTTTGTAGGCTTCTTTCATGCGTTACCGCACTTCGTCATTTATGCATAATAAAGGTGTGTGTGTATCTAATACGCATATCAAACAAGCTTTTTATAGGCCTTACTTGCATAATATCATGTGATAAAAGAATATATTATCAGCCACTGAAAAGTTGCGCTTGTGTGTCTTCAACCCTTTTTAGTCATTTATTTATCTAATCCCCACCTTTTGTTTGCTTATGCATAACATATATATCCTGATAGGATCTCGTATTATAATATGGGAAGTAGACGCAGGTACAAATACTGAGGTTGGTTTATAGGCTATCAGTTGCCGCACGTATGTTGGCGTTGACTTGGGAAGATGATGATTGTGATCATCATTTTATGATAATTGGAATGTGGACGGCTAATGGCCATGCAGCCAGTCTGTCGTACGAACAACCGATGTGTTCTTTCATTTTCTTCTGAAGGACCAGGAAAAGGGGTAGTTGCAGTGATACGCTTGTATGTACACTAGCGCGTGCTTTTCTTCACAAGTGAAATGGTATTTTTTATGAGCCACCTCACCCTCAACCTCAAGCCAAACAGTTGCCCTTGGTTTGAGTGGGGCAGGCTGATTATATGTGTCTATAAAAATGAAAGGGTCAGAGCTTAAAAACGCTCTTTCATCTTCTTACCAGTAAAAAAAACTGTCTTCTGTGTTTAAGGAAGGAGTTGGGGCAGTGGTCGGATGAATGTTGCAGGCATCCTGGCTGACGTCCGTTAAATGATGCTATTCACACTTTAAGATGATCTTTTTCTTTCAAATGATAATGCGCTACTGTACCTTAGAAAATCTTTTTTTACATCATATTTCATATATATAGCGTTATTATTATGCTGATTATTTCTACACTGATAATCTTAAGAAGTGGAAATATACACATAGTAAACTTTTGTGTCGTGGTTGAGCTCCTTATTGTCACGAGAATAAAGGTCTCCTTGTGCATAGATGTGTCAGCTTTCCTTTTGTTATTTTCTTGAGACATTCACTCTCCAACTCGTACGGCATATGTTTGCTGAGCTGAAATGTAAATAATGTGTCATGGCTGGTGTGACATGTTGAAATCGTACACGTTTCATTGTATTTATCCCATTTTTTACGCATGACCATCACACACACACATGAGTTAAAACGGTTCTTGGGAGGAGAGGCGCGTTGTCTTTTTCCTCTGGAAAACTCGTAGTGGGCTCTTAGACGTAAATTCAGACACGTCATTCAAATATATGCAATACTAGTTCTAGTGAAGGAGTCGACGATGAGGTGCATAAGAGTAAGAAGTGGTCCTGGCTGCTTCTCAGGATTCATTGAGTGAAGAGCAACAAAAAATGGCTAATTTACATGTGAAAAATGAGAGTCTGAGAAGGATCCTTTCTTCTCTTTGTTCGCCAAGTTGTGGAGCAAGTATGACTGGAGCGTTGCATGCTTCCGTTGATGTAAACGTGTTCAGATACATTATCGGGGTTGAATGTTCCTATCCTGAAATGGTTCTTGATTACTTGCCACTACATCCGTATATGCCGGCGTTGGCTGACTGGAGCGGTGAGCCCTTCACACTTTCATGAATCACGTAATCGTACTTTTGCTTGCCACAAAAAACGCTCAGAGTATAAAAAATGGATACTCTATATCAACTGGATTGGGTACACGCATGGATGAAACGCGTCCTTTTATATGAAAACATCATGAAAGGATGCCCATTCTAATAGATTCAGATTTGTAACTGAGCTGAGCAGTAGGAGCTATGATACTCTCCTTTTTATAGGGGTTGAGATAAAACTAGTTGGAAAATCAGACGGTTCGTAAAACGTGAATGTTGATTCTTTAGGGCGACTAGTTTGTTGGTGGAGGTTGTGCTGTTAGTATCTTTTGCTGGACTGCAAGAAATAATTGTACTTATATGTTTAAGTTCCTAAATATCTATCATGGTTATCACTTTTGAAACCAATAATATTTATCTTACGAGCGTTTTACTTAACCATTACTTTTGTGGAGTGTAGTTAAAACTAATGTTCAAATATCTGTGTGTATTGTTTTAACTATTAATTTAGCCTGCCATTCAAAACAATGTGAATGTGCAATTATGTTAATTAGCATAATCCAACTTTAATTTGTAAGGCACATTCAGTCATTTTGCTAATTGCATCGTGAATGATTGTTTGTGATGCATAGGTGTGTTTCTTCGATACTCTCTGAATTTGCATTGGTAGTAATGTGACAGTTTTGCACAAAAAAGAATACTATGAAATATGAACGCCAAATACCCGTTCACGAACCCCTTGCACTGACAATGGTTCGGTCTAGAGCATTCGGTATCAGAGGTAATTCATCAAAATTCGCAAACATTAGTGTATTGTTGTATTGACCATCTCTGGAAACATGGACTGCACATTTTACTCTTTCCGCCAACCGAAGTGTCTTCTAAACTTTAGAATGATGTACTTAAGGAAGTTTTTGTTTTCTATTTACAGCGGAACCACTCAAAAGATTGGACAGAAGTTTGAGTTCACCAGCTACAGGTTAGTAACTTTCTGTGTATCACATGCAAATCACTTTTCCACTTCAATTTTGGGTGTTTTATTTTACATCAATCTTTTTTCATATATGCCCGAAGCTAGCATATGTGTGCAACGAAAAGAAAATTATCCAAAAAGGAAATTCCGTGACCATATGCAATCCCAATTTTTACTCCCCTTTCTTGATAACCTTTACGGATTTTATACATGATCAAAAATATTATTTTATTATTTTCCTCAGAAGAAATCTTCTTTGCAAGACCACTTTACATGACACTATATGGGCTTTTCACACCCTCCCAACATTTTGCCAATAAATCCACTTCATCTCACTTTCAACCTCGAAAGATCAACAGTTGAAAGTTTCTCCTGCTACGAGTAGGAATTCTTTAATACAGAGAGGATTTTCCTCTTACAACAGATTGACATGTCAGGGGAAAGTGAGAAGTAAGGAAACCAAGAAATCTGACTTGTAAAACAGCTTATTTTTATCCCCATCTCTAAGAAGGGAGGAAATTTGATGCACACATTGTGAGATCAAACTGTGAAAAAGCGTTTTACTCCCTTTTTCCCTTGTAGCGAGTAAACAGCAGGTTAAAAATGCATAATACGATATAAAATAATATATTTTCCTCGGTTTCCTTCCTCCCGACATGATTGATGCTGTGTGACACATGGAGTGTCAGAAAATTGTATTATAGAGCACCTATCTAGAACTTAAAAAAGCTATAATGTATAATAATATCACTCACCGTTTTACTTGAAATCATATCTAGAGCATCACCACCATGCAATACCATCAAAATTTGTAGAAATACAATGAGAACAGTTTACAGTAAAGCAGCAACAGATTTTTTAGATTTTCTTTATAAAAAAAATGCTCATTCCATGGAGCACAAGAATAAACAGTAAAAATATACTGCTTGCATGCAAGGATCTTCAAGGCTACTTGCTGGGATAGCCTGTTAGCTTGAGGGCAAAAGAGATATATGCAATGAAGGTTTACCTCCTCTTCTCCCAGTATGGTGCCATTTGGCAAGTGGAAGCTCTTGTCTAGTTTGATGATGACGCTCTTTACAAAACTTTGCTTGCGGTGAGACAGAGATGAAGACCTTTTTCCAGGTTTACGTAAAAAGGCACAAAAGCAAATATTGTAGGTCTCATCCGGCCCAACACAAAAAATAAAATACCTACAGATGAGCATATATATCCAGCAAATGCCCCTCTCAGCTTTCAATGAGGAGAAAGATGGAAAATATTTAGATATTCGAGGGTACTTCTTTTTGTGATTGTATAAGCCCTCGGAAATTTTGAGCAAGTTTTGTTGATATATGTATTTGCTTATTGATGTTATATCCATAAAAAGTGACTAAAGCATGGATGCACTAACCTCTAGTATTGCATAAAACGGGATGTATGGTTCTGAATATTCAAAAAGTCAGCTCAATGAAGCGTTAATGTTTGCTTGCTTACTAAGCATTTTGATTATAATGCCCCACCAAAGTTTTATCCTTTGGGGATTACGTATGCAAGGATCTAGTGAATATTCAGGGATGTTTTTATCCCAGTGTGCCATTCTATTTTTTCCTGACTTCCTGCTACCAGCATGGTAGGTCATTTACGGGATTAGAGGAGGATACACTACATTTTTTCACGAATTATAATGCTTTGTTACAGTTACAGGATAAAAAGGGACGAATATTTATGAGTTTCTAGTTGTGTTCATGTAAATATAAGAAGAAACGCATATATATGCATATGTTGCACAACATGGGTAAAAATCCATTTCCCAAGTTAGTTTTTTACGGATAAATTCATCATTTGGTTTTCCCCGTTTCTTCGTAAAAAATGAGTAAATTTTGTATGATTTACATAATATGCATTATGCAGGAGGAGGTCGCGCGGCATTATATTTCCGTGGGCTAATGCAATCCCATATTCAGGAAAATTGTGTTCACCTTGTATTTTGCTTATGTGAGATGATGAGTCAAGTTTTCGACCCTCTCGGTTTTCATCCGTGTCGTTTCTGATGTCAGTATTTTACCAATTTTTAGGGAGCATGAATGTTTACACAGAGAGATGCGTGTTCTATCTAGTTTTACGGATATTCGATACTTGGGAAAAAATGAGCTAAATGGGTATCTAGTATCTACTTTACTTAACAACGCACATTTAACTTTTTTTTAAAGGAGGACACTTTTGTCTGAAAAGGTGTATTTTAGAAAGATGGAATATGGGGATGTAATTCCGGGTGGGATGATAACGGTACTTTTTAGCTTGTGCATGTTCACATTTACAATTCTCTAGTTACTTCTAAAAAGGCTCAACTACATTATGAATTCGTTCGGAGGTGGGTACAAATTCCAGACGATAGTATTGTCTTAGGTGTAAGGAAGCTGTGCTGGAAAGATCGTTGTAAAATTTGTGAAAACCTTTGGCACCAGTCTTGAGTAAGTAACGGTTACAAATCCAAAGCTGCAACTTAGGGATTCTCTATAATTTATCAATTTCGTAAACTATTGATGAGCGAAGTATTGCAAGCAATAAATAATAACAGAGCAAATTACAACATACCTCTTGCAACTAATTTAGGATCCTTCTATTTTTACACAAACTGACCAATTTTCATTCTTCCTTCAAAACTAAGCCAAATTAGGTTCAGCAGTCCTTCCCTGAGGCATCAGAAAAGATGAAATTGCATAAAAAGGGAAACAAGTTGAGAGATTTTTATCAGACCAAACTGCAAGCTTATTATTTTTCTATCTTTGGAAGATAGGTATTCACAACAGAAGGATGAGGTTTAAAAATGAATCACAAAATGGTACAGCTGTGCTTTTTATAAATATACGGACATATGAACCCTGATATTGATGGATCATTTCCAGCCAAAATATATAATAGTATGTTGGAGTTGTATTGTTGTTAAAATCATAATAAAGCACTTAAACTACTGCTCTTTTTTCTCTAAAATCATTCATTTCCCCCAATTTTCATGATGGAATGCCATCAAAACGTCAGTAAAAGAAGTACAAAGGTACAACTTCCATCATTGTGAAAAATGTGAGAAAGTAAAAATATACTGTATTGAGTGGTACCAAAAACATAATTGCTCTTTTTCTCTCAACTCAACCTTAAATATTGAAAAGAAAACAATTGAGAGTGCTTAATATCCACTTTACTTAACACATTCCAATTCCGACTGTACAACTGGAGCGGTAAATAAAGAGCCTTTAGTCCTGCTCGAGGGACTAAAATTAATTGATAAATTGGTG
>JAHZNA010005556.1:0-10323 GCA_027743935.1 Sinodicranocentrus sp. ZH6 | reverse complement strand
ATGTTAAAAGAAATTTAGCGTATTTATGAATTTATAAAGGATCTCATGTGAAATCCAAGTCAGTAATACATTTTTGAATTGGAATTATAAAGTTTGTGTACTTTAGGTATTCAAGCTACCTTTTAAAATGAGGATCAGTTAATAATAAATCGAGATGAAAAGCTAGTGGCAGTCCACTTTCCATACTGTAATATTTACATACTCATGCAGTCATACATTCATTGCGTATCATTTGCCATATAAAAATATTCAATATAAGTTTACAAACAAGTTGTGAATTCAAAATAGGATATAATGTCCTTGCACATTTATCATGCACATGAGAAAGTTGCACCAAAAAAACGAAACCGAATACGATATTATTATCGCTGAGAAATTCGCTCTGAGAGAAATGCAAAGTGAAAGCTTTGATTCAAAATAACATCATGTTTCCCTCATAAACCTTTTTTCTTCAAACACTGGATATTGCTACATTTTCAATTTCCTCACTATTTGCCCAACATTTTACCCCTTATACGTATTTAGCTTGTAAACAAGGTTTACTCAGAAATGTACAAAAGCTATTACGCGAATAAGTTCTGAAAATTGCACAAGAATAAATAAAAACTTCCAGCACACTCTTACAATATATTTGTACGTCTTTACAAAACAATTTCTCTATCATTTCAATGGACTGTGTGGTTCAATTGCCCAAGTAAAAAAATTGCAAACAAACTCCTTCCTCATTTTATACATAATACAGGAGGAGAAAGGAGTTGATCGATCTCCTCAACACTATTTTTTTCTCACTTGGTCTTCTCTCCTAAAAAAATCCAGAGAACATCTATTCATTGTTACACTACCAAACCATACCAAAAGGAAAATGTATATAAAATGAAGTATGTCATATCAACGCGTGTGCTGGTCGTGGTCCCACCATTTACTCTTTACTCTTCCACGAAAATCCTTTTACTCTAGGGTTTCCTTTTTGTAAACGATAGTAACCACTTTCACTCCGTCGGTTTATCAGATGCGCTAATGGCAAAAAGCCATTAAGAAATGGATGTGAGCTTTTCTTGTTAGCTGTGTGGAATTCTGCTCAACCCAATACAATAGCTTGACACTACCACCTCATGTGTATTTTAACCCTAAACCAAGAAAGACTCTAACAAAAGGGGTAGATATATATGACCAAGGGAACACACTCACTTCTTTTCTCATTTGTTCTAGTTCCCACACACCCAAGACGTTCTTTAAATATACATAATATGTAAACATCCCCTTATATAAGACAAGATGGATACAAGTTAAATTTATACCTATGGCTATCCCATGTGTTGGCTAATGTGGCTGAGAACATCTCAAATATTTCTAACATTAGTCATTCTCTCGTAAAAAGAAAAGTCAACTGCTGTTTGGTATGTTGTGACTTGAGTCATGTACCCCAAACCAGTGGTTGCTAGACACACTCACAAACACCAGCTGTGTGGTTCTATGGAATGCCTCTGTGTGTGTGGCCCTTGAGACATATTCGCTCGATTCATTTACTCATTCTTTATTCACACCATTCACTACTTACGTATGCATGTATAGGTAACTCTCACAAGGAAAAAAAAGTGATACATGATGGCATTCATGGAATGTGTATGGATGAGAAACTCTTTTTTATATAGAGGTGCTGTTATGAATGATCTCGAGTAAAAAAAAGTCTCAAACACTCTGGTTCACTGACCCTTGGGGTTGAGCTGAGAGTTTCTTGAGAAAGAATGGGACACAACCGATATATGAATCATAAGGAAAAAATATCTGAGATGGATGGGTCTCCGTAAAAGAATATTTTTGGAAAGATCCTGCTGTGCGTAGCAATCCAGGAAAAGGGTTGCCTTTTATTTGAAAAAGAAGGGGGGAATCAGCTGGTGGAAATGTTCACAAGTGAAAATGATGTATAAAAGAGGTTATTAATGCATTTCATTTTCCTCCCATTTTTCAATATGGATGTTCCCAAAACACTTGACACGTTAACTCTTTTTATGACATTTTTCCCCTATAGAAAAAATATATAAAAATTGCTGCATTATTCTTCAAGATCGTTTTTCCCCTTGGAAGAAAAAGACGGTTGTGTTGTATAGCCCATAAAATTTATTGCTGTGTGGTATATTCAGTGGCTTTTGGGACACTATGCTTTAGTTCTCGCGTAACCTTAAACTTGCCCGTTGACTTGATGTCAAAAGAAGCAAGTTGCGTGTAGTTTGTGAGATCCTCTTAACCTTCTGCTCTCCCGAGATGAGAGCTAATGAACGTCTCAAGTCATTTACTCATTTTTGCCTTAAGGTCTCTCCATATTTTATGCAACCACATTTACCTCATATCTTGACTATATATAGTCACACGTTTTCTCAATCTTCTCAGAGATGAAAATTGTTATCTTTCAACTTTATTTGGCACGTGAGTTTTAACTGCATTGACATAGCTAATCCTCTCCACCACTCTACCCATTACCATTTTGCATCCTTCATTACTGCCAACTCTGAAAATCTCGAATATTACATGTCTCCAAAAGTCATGCACCTTCTTCTCCTCCACATCTTACAAAGTTGTTACAACTTAAATAAAACTCAAACTAGTGTACCAACCAAATTGCCCTCAGCTATAATGAATACGGCAAACCGTTCACAATTCAAAAATCCTTTTAAATTCTCTTCACTCCTCTCCCCAACGCAAGGAATGGGGAGGAAATCACGAAAACATATGTTTTCTTATACCTACCTAAAATACTCTAGGGAAAGGAGACAGACTCAAAATTCAAATGGTAAAGTTGAACTTTCTCTCAAGACCATAATATTTGCGGTAGCAATTTACATCCAAAGTTGATTGGATTATTTGACCCTTCCTTCACTCAAGCTTTTCCTTCCAATCCTTTTACACTCTATTCACACAGCCTTTGTTTCACTTTCTCTTTCCCCGAAAGAGGTGAACTTATACACAAAAAACTATACAGAGTGGGTGGCACACAGACAGTATTATATTTATACACTCATCCATTAACAAAGCTCCCTCCTACACAAGACGAACAACATCTATGCGAATAATGAAAGAAACCTTTTCTCCTCTAGACTTTCTCAGAAATATATATACATGAGAATAGGGAGCAGTCATGTAAAAGAGTAAAAATTAAATGTAAACTTAACGCATAACTTAACTATTAGACCAAGAGCCCACTATGTATGCAAGTGTGTATATTTGAGCACAGCAGTAAAAATAAATACAACCTTGTATGGGGACAATATACCACGGTTCGCTCACCCTTTTAGCTTCTCTTCCTTTGTAAACGGAATATAATCACGTAATGGCCCTCTTTACTTTCATTTTATCCTTTACTTTCTCTCCAAAACTACAGCGAGGCAATGAAGCTTCATGTGCTCTGATGATAATGACGAGCTAAAAAGGCTCATCGTGTTGCTTCTCTGCGCTAGTATGATTTCCCTGAGTACACACATATATTCCTATAGACCTAAGGATATGTCTATATACTTCAACGAACTATCATTCTTGCTTTCTCTTATGACACCAAGAAAGGTACGTATGCTATATAAAGTTGCAACCCTGCACCCATATAGTATTCCATGTTTTTGCACTATTTTCATTTCTTTAGCTTCATCTAGTGAAAACATTGGCTAGGAAGAGGAGGCTATAATCCGACGAAATAATAATAAAAGGGGAAGGCACAAGTGAAACAAAATGAAACTCTAGTGAATCCTGTCAACGAATAATGAGATTAACTGGGGAATCAAGCTCTGATTTTACGACAGTTGTGTTACCATTAGTTTTCTCTACTTCTTCTCCCTACATGAGTCTAACTGAGTGTCTCGTCTCCTTATATACTAAATTTTATATCAGGGCTGTACATATATACACACACCCGGTTACCGAAAGTGGTTTTTTTCTTACCATATGTGAATGAGTGCACAAACGTAATATAATCGTATATCTTGTTGATTTAGACATTATCTCAAACGTAACTTTTCAACCATGTTCCATTAAAAAAAGAAGCTCGTCCACGATGTCATCTAAGAAGATTGAAATTGTCTTTAGACAGCTTTCTCAACATATGCTCCCAATCAAATTACATCTTGATTTGGTAGTCCATTCTTTTCTCCTTGAATTCTAGAATTTTTCATTGTTCCCTTTCAATTTCAATCCTATTCACGTCACATTACATAATAATCTATTCAAAAAAATTTCCCCAAGGATTATTTTTTTCTTTTACAAAATCTTTTTCTTTTCACAGGTGGACCCAAGCATGGATATAAATTTCCCTTTTTTTATATTCATTCAGTCCAGGTGTATAAAGTTGAGAAAGCTATTACAGCAATTACAAACAGGTTTTGATCCTCCACCCTCATATTATAATCCGAAAGGGAAAGTTATGAAGGTTTAAAAAAAACTCATTTGTGACACGCCAAAGTTTTCATAATAGTAAGTATACGCTTAAGAATGAGTCTTTTATAACTTTCTTTTTTACATTTCCGACACTTTTTGGACACTTTTCGTCGTTAGTGCGACAGCTAAACGGGGAGCACGACATCTCATTCACTTCATCACGAGAATAGAATTTCTCCTCTTTTCATACAACGTACTCTTTAACCCTACTGGATAAAGAGGGTTCTAACTAGGGAGCAACAAGACTAATGTAATATTATTACAACGGACTTTTTTGTATTTGAGTTCCCTCTCAGCCCCCTCGTAAGGAAGAAAAGGATGAATGAATGGATAAACGAATATAACGAAAAAAGAGATAATGTGCATGTATGTCGTATAAAAGAATCAAGAAAACGAGGTGCTATGACTTTCCCTACGTCGCATAACTTGCAAACGTCCCCTTATGCTTGGTATATGGAGGGAGGTTGGTGAAAAAAAAGTGAAAAGAGAAAGCAGTTTCTAAAGATTTGTTGTAATAATGGTCTATAAGATTTACCCAGTTGCTCTTCATTTTTTTCCCGGCTTTCTCCCACCCATTTTTTACACATATTGCTAACTCTATATTTTACACTTGCTTTCTATAAAAGTGAAATGTATGTATCTGGAAAGTCACCGATAGTAAATTCGTATATGAAGACATGTTTAGACTACCTTTGCTTTTTTATATACATTATCTTCAGCTAAGGAAAAGCCCAAGGCTACAGCTAGGATTTACTTTGTTTTCAGCTTTCTCCTTCCTCCTTTATTTTATCTGGAGATTATGCGTTGACTTTTGGATTTGATAGTTGAGCCACTACCACTTCTCTTACAAGGCTAGTCATGCACTATTTCCTAGTAAGAATATACTTTTCTAAAGGGAATCTCATATTTTTCCATTTCCCACTTTCACCATTCTTGTACGCGACAGCTCAACCCTTCACAATTCCATTTTATAATAATGTTTTGAAATCATCTTTCCCGACACAGGAAAAGTCGAGGATTTCAAGTGCTTCGAGTACATCCAAGAGGCTACCTTTCTCCTAACCTTTCTCTACCACTATGTGATCCAACCTGCTTTCTCCAGAATAATTAACTTGTCGATGGGAAAAGCAAGGGAAACAAGTTTTAACATACAAATTCCTACATATTTTCGAGACCATAAAAGTTGTTAATTTCTCGCCTCCAAATAAAAAAACCATCGCCCACACACAACCTATGGAAGGATGTGCGTGTACATGAATAAAACAAGGAGGTGAAGAGATTCCCTTTATGAATTGTTCCATCCCTTTCCAACGCTTCTAGTAATTTGAGTGCAAATATGCGTTTCCCACTCTAACCCATCCAAACGATCCCACCATTTCCTTTGTATTGAAAAAAACGGTAAAATTACTGCAACAACTTTACTCAATAATCTGACATCTCGTGCAGGGAAATCATTATTGCGAAACAGTGTTCTCTCCACACAATGAATAGAGAAAAGTGTTCGAGATGAGGTTGAGGATTGGTCTGGTCTCAATAGGAAAAAAAGAGAAAGTGTGCGTTGGAAAAAGCTCAGCCCTTTTGTGAACGAGTAATACTCTACAGATTATATACCGTTAGCGGGAGAAAACACACACATGACACTCGTACATGCATAGTATAAAAAAGGGAGCCCTAGACACTAAGACTAACTATCAGCTTATGCCACACGAACTCGTTTTATGGTTGTTGAACGTGATGAGAGCAGTATGGTGGTTGTTGGTGATGGTGGTGGTGGAATTACGTTTGCTCTGAATTATCACCACTACGTGGACTTTCATTCTTTAGAGAATAGAGAAAGGACTGCAATCATGTCAGAAGCAGTACAATACAAACTTTTTACTACTTTTACCTTCTATCATTATCCTGTACAAGTGGAGGAAAATGTATATTTGGAAGATACTTGTATAATAAATACTGATACGATAAAAAAACTATATTTCCCATTTGTTTTATAAGGGATTAGTAGGGAAACATGAAATTTTAATGTGATTATTAGTACACAAACTGAGGCTTTCTCTGAGAGAGGAAGTGAAAGGAACGAAGCTCCCTTTCCCTTCATTGTTTACTCGATGACTGGATGTTTAGCATAAAATTGTATTCAGGAATTTTCCTCCACTCAAAAAAGTTTCATGTAAAAGTCAATGAGAACAAAATGCTTCATGATTATGGCAAGCTGTCCTTTCTCCTGATGTAATGCACACTTGTATCCACAAAACTCTAACAAAATACGAGGAAGCAAAGTTACTAGTTTTCTCCATATGTGTTAATGATGCATCATTAGTTCGTAAACATGCATGGATGTAATTACTGTTCCCATTTTATGAACAATTTTCCTTTAGCGGAAAACACCTGGCCACAGAAAATTAATAACGTGTAAATACAATGGTCAGGATTTTACGATAAGTTGGTGTTGATGGAAGGCTATAGCGTCAAAAAGGATAATTATTCTTGATGAGGGTAGACATAAACAAATCACTAAAGGCATTAGTGGAGCGGAATATGACTTTCCTCCCGTCAAACTAACTCCGTCACGGTGATTCTATATAAAAGGGTTGAATCCTTGTGGAACTCTATCCCACCCAAATTCTCTACTAATAATATAAACTAGTCTTCTCTATAGAATCTCATCTGTCCTTTCGACTTCTCGTTTTCATCCCATTTAGAAAGAATGCCGGAAGGAATAAACATTTATTTCCTTGCATTTCCTCCAGCCAACCGTGAAAAAGGATATGGTGCTATAGCTTATTTATGTTACTGGCGAGACTTCTCTGGAAGAAAAAAGTTATTACCTTGAGCATCCCTTCCCCGAAGAAATTTATCCAACTACTTGTCTCGCAAAACTAGTTTAGGGAACATGGGCAAGTCAGGTAAAAATCGGGCTGGGGTAATATGAGTAATGATGACCATTCCAGGGTATGGTAAAAGTTGAAAGTTTTTCTGCACTTGATCCCCATCCACAATACCTGCTGGATGTCAGGGTATGAGAAATTAAAAGAGATTTCCCTCATTAAAAGTTTGCCTCTGAAAGGATTACAACCTCTCCTGTCTCTTGGTAGGAGGATTCCTTGTCATTTCCATTTCACGGAACTGGGCGGAAATAGCATGTATACTTTATGCATATATATATTTAGGAAACTTGGTATAGTCCAAAGTCATCCATGTGACAATTTACATAATATTAGTTGGAATGAAGATTGCCTCCAGGCATGCAAAACGTGATTAAACTATATCCTCGCCATTTCCCAACAACCAAGGGATTACACGAGGAAAAGTGCAATTAATGTGGTGCTAAATTAAACAAAAGATCTCACGTCCTCATTTGCACGTTGTCTGTATGAATGATCCTTTCTAGTTTATGTTCAAGCCAGCAGCTATGCTATATCATGAAGTTTCCGCTTTCCGGGTTGTTACACAATAACTAAAAGGTGTGCTCTAAATACAAAAAAAAATGTATCCTTGTGCAAATGAAAATCTCTAGAGAATGCATTGGATCTAATGAACAGCTGCGCAATATTATTTTCGCTTGAGATGAAAAGTTATGAGGTCCATATCAGAAAGTAGATGGCGAAAATAAACTCTTCAAAAGGCAACTTGCAATTTATATGAAAAAGTTTTTTTCCCATACAGAAAAAAATTGATCATATTTGATCAGAGGCAATTTTCCTCCTTTCATTTAATAACCTAGATTTTGATAATAATTTATAACAAGAATAAACATTTCCTATCCAGATGTTTTCTCCCTTTCTTTTATTTAGCATTGCAGAAAGTAATATGAGCTCTTTTGAAACCTAATTTTTTTATTACGACTTTCTCTTTATTCTCCAATATTCCAACGATATAGGGATTCCTCAAAGACGAGAACATGGATTTATGGTGAAAAGGGAATGAAATTTTCTTTTCTGTTTATCCACCCTCACGTATTCCACATTACAGAGAAAAAAAGTTTACCCCATCCTCCCCATTATGGGGAACTGTAATGGTTTGGAAGTGAAGATTGTGAAACGTGTACACAATCTCAAATCCGTCTACAAGCCTTTCAAAACTTTATCAATCTTCACTAAAAATACGGACGCTGTCGACATTAAAATCAATTTTCCTCTCAGATTCAGAGTTTCCCGAGAAAGAATCCCGATATGATCTCTCTTGAGAGATAATTTGAAAAAGGGATCCAAACTGATGAGCAAACCTTACAATATCCCCTCATGATGATCACAAGATTCCTTTGGAATAACCTTTATTCTCAATAACCTCCATAAAAATATAGACGCTGGAGAGAAAGACACAGCCACCATTATGATTACAGCTTTCCCCTCCTTTTCCCCTTTAAGTAGCATTGTAATATCTCGGCTATTATGTCAATGTGTGATGTCTGGAGGAGACAACTTGCAAAACGAAAAATTTTATGCAGTTTTCTCTCAACTCAAGCAAGGAAGTAACACTATCGCCCAGCATCAGCTTTCTCTTTCAAATGAAAGCCCGCAGAGTAGCACCCGTTTTCAAACACACAGTCCCACACAACTTGTGTACGAATGCAATTACTGTGAAATCAGCCAAGCGGAAATCCTTTTATTTGGCAGATGTAGGTCAAAAGAACATAAGGAAAGAGTAGATATGCATTTATGAAGTTATACTATTTCCCACAAGAGTAAAAACACAAGAAAGAACCTAACTTACACGAACAATCATACACAACACCAGGAGGGCTAGAACAAGTTGTGTAGCCAAAAAAGTAAGCTTGCACAAAAAGTGAGCAGTGAAGTAAGGAATACACCAGAATAAAAGTATAACATCAACGAGTTTCCCTGACTGAGTAAGCATGTTTTATTATTATTTAGTCAAACTGGGAAGAAAGTGAGGTACAATATGCCTACAATATTATGGTCATGTCGAGGGGTAAAAAAGCTCAACTTGTTTAGCGCCTAAACATCATGTCACTTTTTTAAGGAAAGAAAAACTTTTGTTGTCGTGCTTGAAATCATAATGATATAATCGTAATAATAATAATAATAATAATAATAATATGCATAAAATAAGCGTAAACTTTCACAAATGGACTTTCACTACTTCACTATGCATGAAGATCACACAGGAGGAATATTTAGGGAAAAGATATGATGTACCCACCTACAAGAAAATCCTTTTTGGTTGACGACCCACTTAAAATACATAAATACTTTAAACTTCCTTCCAAGAAGGAGACAAGAGTGGAGAGGAAAACACACTAATTTTCTTTTTATGGTAGAAAAGGTGGAATATTATAGCAAAGGAGAAAGTGTGCTTTTCTCTTCTGCTGTGTAATTACTATTCAGATTTGTTTTTCAAAGTCTTTACCCTGCCACACACACTCGACCAAGGAGAAAGGGAAAGTCGAAGGGACAACAAGTCGGCGGTGATATTCCTAGCAATTATTTCTCAGAAATGGGAAGCCCCTCGAGTGCTCTAACAAGGAAGGTTTCACCAATGTTTATAAATTATATGATCTCTTTCCCTCTCTTCCTCTTGGAAATGTATTTACATAGGGAACAGTTGAAAGAATAGGATTCTAAAGAGTATTTATTTTTTGGGAAGATGTTAGGCAAACTCTCACTGTTTCTATCTTGTTTCTCCAGAAATTGTACTTTCCCCTGCTTTCTCGAGATATCATGTTTCCCTCTGGTTGAGCGTGCTTTTTCTTTTTTGAGAGTTTTCAATCGGCTAAGAGAAAAGTTGAGAATTGTGTATGCAAATATGGTTCTTTCCCTTTGCCATAACATGATTTTCATCATAATTGATTTCGTTTTTGAAAAAGTTTGCAATTTAGATATGAGCCAGTGGATATATTTTAGATGTTATGGAGAGAAAGTGAAGTATATGGGAAGTTAATTG
>JAHZNA010005555.1:0-10811 GCA_027743935.1 Sinodicranocentrus sp. ZH6 | reverse complement strand
TGTATAGTGAATGGGAATTATACTTAATTTGAATCTAATTTTGAATAAGAAGAGATAAGCAAATTCGTTCTAGCAGGTAATAATACCAAATACAGAGTCAACACTTCACAGTGAGGGGGCACTGCTTATTGTCATGAACGCTAATGATATCTAAAGTGAATACTGTAAATAGTAAATACTACAAGGTTACAAGAGGAAGACACTATACAAGATATTCAACCACAGTCTAATGCAAATTAAAGATTCACTATACTTTTTTACTGTATGAACAGGAGTAGGTATTGAACCCACGCTTATGCGTAAGTGATAGTCAGTACGGATAAAGGCCATACGACTTCACCACGAAGGCATTTCATTAGTATAATACCCCTCTTGCTGTACGTTAGAAATCTTTCATAGAAAATTGAGAACTTGCAAAATGCTATTTAAGCTAGATAAATACTTAATTCTGACTGCTTTGAAGATTTATGCATGTGTATCCAATCATGCATTACATTCCGTTCGGAAACATTAGCCATTTTAAATTCTATCATATTTTGTAAATAATTGAATCTTGTATTGAAATTGAAATTAACTTTATTAAAGTGTTAACAAATATCAGTCACACAATTATATCTTATTATCATTCTTATCAATCATTCATTAAAACTTTAAACTTTTGAACTTCCTATTTAACAAAACGACAACAAAACATCGGTTGAAATGAAATCACTGCACTATATTAATTTTTGTTCAATATTTCTCTAAAAGAAACACAGAAACATGCCTTCTGAATCAGTTGTAGCTTTATGGAGACCTTTTTTATTCTCTTTAATTTCTATTACAACTTTAAACCCATAAAATTATTCACAATTTTTGAAGCTAAAGAAATATTTGTAACTCTTAGTATAGCGGCAGTGCCACGCTAGCAACAGCTTTACTTGCAGTCAGGCTAACCTAATTCGTCTCAGAGATGGGGAAATTCCCCTTTGGAAATGGAAACAGGAAACAACGCTATTTTCTATTTTACTCCGACCATATTATCAGTTTGTAGGATCTTAAGCAGCCAAACATGACAGTTTTCTCAGACATTTTCATGCGTGTTGCAGCTGCATATACTACAGCCCTACATTTTATTCCAATTTACATTTTCCATTAATAGTTGTTGTGTAATGTGTGGGTTGTCCGTAACAGATTTGTCAAAATTATCTATGCCTTCCAATCTTAAGTAATTTTTGCCGTTTACGCCCCAAACGAACGCTATTAGGTCCTCGGTAAGGAACTTAAATTGCAGAGTAATGGAATGGGGAGCGACGATAATGGCATTCCATTAAAGTTATTAATAGTAAACACAAGCTTTATAATTATGCATGCTCTAGAATGCTTCAGATTGCTTTGAAAGTATGAGTGGTTCATCGTTGTGTCATTTCTAGATAGCCTCTATTTCTCTCCAAAGCGCACACATTGCCAATTTTAAGCATGTAGAGGACCACATGACTTGAGTAATACACAATGCTTCATACTTAACTTCAGGACGTTTGCATTCACGGCAAGTACCAAGACTAAGTAGGAACGTTTCTATTACTCTTTTGTACGACTCCTGCTTTTCCATTCATTAGTAATATTATGCAAATGAGTTGTTAGACAATTATAAATCAAATTTTCGACTTGCATGTACACTCATAGCAATTAATCTAATTAACAAGGTCCACTTTCGTACGTAGGCACTTGCACTGCCAACTTGTGAAGCTCGCTTTCGTTTAAAAGCTTGCTATTTTTTACCTTTAATACTTGTAAAAGTAACTTTATGAATGCCAACTTCCTCTTCGTCACGAGACGAGACGTCATTGCATTATTAGATGAGACCGCTAACACTGTGCTGATTCTCAACTTTTATTGGAATTAATATGTACAACCACAGCTCCCTCACGTAACTCAACTATCTCTCTAAACCTACTAGCAAAATTCCTACCTCAGCAGATAGCGGTATTGTTATGAGTAGGGGAAATGGAAATAGCCTAAAGTAAATGGGAATTTAACCCCAACAAAGTTTATCCCGGGGTGAAGCGCAAGCTTTCTACATGCTCTCTCACTCTATCTCAAACCGTCATGAAACCTGACTTGTTAAGTAGACACGCTACAACGTGTAGTTCAACTCTCAACTGTTGAGACACTCGTCTTGTTCGCAGTGGGATGTGAAAATCAAGTCAGAAAGTGTATGGACCATAGTGTGTGATTTTGTATGGAGGTTTAGGGGTAGCACACGCAAAGTAACTACATCATCTCAGAGAAATGGACGCACGCATTGCGGTGAAACATGCATAAAGCATGCCAAAAAGTATCTTTCTCATTCCCCATGCCGCCTCAGTGAGAAAAAGATTTCTGTGTATATTTCTCTCGACCGTATAATGCATATCTGCTTGAGGGAAAATGTCACGTTGTCCACACTTTCACAATCCACAAGCGAAGCAAAAGACTTGGTCGCTCCACCACTCACGATGATTTTCATTCGAAGTGGAGTGGAACTCGAGAAGTGGAGCTGGAAAGGATAGAAAAATGTAGTTGTTCCCTTCCCGTGTGTCATTGCTTTTAGCTGACAATACAGGAATGATGATGATGATGACGATGGCATGATAAGAGTTCCTGCTGGGGTTTTTACAAGTAAAATTTTGGAATTATTATTCTTTCGCCTTGCTCTCTTTCATCTATCCGTGTATACATAGCGTCGGAGGAGGTTGAATGGCTTCTGGAAAACCACACTAGGAGAGAGCGTCATCGGAGATGATAAAAAGTACTTTCGCTTTTAACTGCTTACCGCCCACTTGCACTCGTAAGACTATCTCTAATGTATCATGTAACATTGAAAATTGTAATAATATCGCGTGATGATGATAACTCACAGCGAGAGATCAGCGTAATAACGTTATCATCATTTTGTGACATTTTCTCACGAATGGTGATTGTGTCAGTGATTTACGACATTTTTGGCTAATAGCTTGCTTTGTACACGGAAGCAATCAAGAATGCTCTAATTAAGTCACACTACACATATATACGCTTTCTTTACTACTCGTACTCATAGAGGAAAAATCTTTTACATTAGATATTGCCTAAATGTGAAATGATAGTTGATAGCTCCACTTGTGTTATCCCGAAACAATTATTTTTTTCGAGAGGCGCTCTTCTATAATAGAGCAACGCTAGAACCTACTAGAATAAAATTTCATGCGTCGCTGTAAAAATTTGTGGAACATACGCCCCGTTTTTTTGTAACAAAAGAAAACTAATCAGAAAAGTAAAAAGCTAGCTTGTAACATGATTAATGTCTGTAGCTGTCAAGCAAAAGTTCTTATGGCTTCTTCGCTTCACTATTGCTGCTGCTATGTTATCTCTGTTGATTGATATTGTGCAGACATAATATCAACGAATCAATTCTTCTATTTCCAGTTGACAAGGCACGAATCCTCGAGAACATGCGAGTTTTCACGTCTTCGTGCCTTCTTTTCCATGAAATTGGAAGTAGAAATGCGAAAGAAAAGAGTAAAACACTATGCATATTTTTCTCCATGAATGAGTTCAGCCCCGAATTTACAACAAGCCACAATCCGACGAAGGGAAGGATAATATTAACATAGTAAAATTTACAGGATGTTCTTTTCCTGTTTTCACATGATAACACATTCTTGTCAGTATTTTTTAATGCTGAGTGAATAGAAAGATGATTAAAAAGCTACAAGTCTCTCCTCGTTCCTCTCATCTGGTACGTATATTAAATTAGACTAGAAAAGCTTAGAATATGTTACTTAAACGGGTTTATAATAAATAAATTTAATTAGTGCAATATAGTTACGTAAGGAAAATATACATAGTGCTTAGAAAAGGAGGATTGGAATAAACAAAAAAATTAAGTCGCAACTATTCTTGACAACTCATATAATCCTATTGGCCAACCTAAGTTAATGAAAGAATATAACTTTTATACTGTTTAAATATGTATACGACAGCTAGAAGCAATTTAGAAGTGAGGTCATGATGAAATATTCACAACGAAGACTTCAACATGGACTTAGATTCCTTTAAAAAGGAAAATCTCCCTCAGGACTTATGCATGGAAAAGCAAAGTCAGTTAAACGGCAAGTAAACGCTATTTTCAAAGCTAGATTAAGCACCCGTTTTAGCATTCGTTAATGTTCTCGGACAAAAACAAAGAGGAGGTGAGATGGGTCACGTCATTCCAATGAAATCCTCTAACCTAACATTCCAAGGAGAGTTAAAAGACTAACAATTTCACACTTATTGCACTACACTCCTTTTAAGCCGTCCATGTCTGCTGGATTCATACAATACTTACAATCTTACAGTCTAACTTACTTTTTTCCGTGAAGAAGATTTTTCCTCCTTTCCATGTCAATCTTCATTATTGTACATCCGTATTCTGGTGTCGTGTCGCACGGAAAAATAAAAGAGCATTCGTTTCGTACTCAATGACATATTATACGATTGCGAGGAGTTGAGTTGAGGCAACGCATACTATTGCATTACCTTACCTCTCCTCTTCCCTTTCCTTATTGCATTTTTGCCTTCCCCGAGGTTTCCATCTTCGAGGGTCTCCTGGTAATGGGTATGCTGGCTGTTTCTACAATATTTTCCAGGATTGCTCCCAGCCTCACCCTTTGTATTTCTAAACTTTTTTTGTAGTTTTAATGCTGGTGAAGTAAGACTGGGTATTATTACTGTATTAGCCTTTCTTCGCTTTGAGATCACAAACGAAGCCAGCACAATTTTCTCCCTTATGCTCCACCTATTAAAAGTTTTACCAGCGGTGTTCACGCATGCAACTTTCCACATTAAACTTTTATGAACCTCTACATTCTACATATCCTGCAAGTAGGGCTGGTTATGCTCTTAAAAAAGTAAGAAACTCTCCGACGTGTCTCTCCCTTTTCGGAAGGAAGCTATACGAGACGGATACAAAAGAACGGGGAAAGAAGAAAGCGTGTGGCAAGAAGAGAAAATCATACTAATGCGACAAGTCTTTTCAATTACCTGATTTAGTTCCTTGTTGAAAAGAAGGAGAAAAATGGGAGCCGGCTTTTGAGAATAATAACTTAAGCCTACATCGTCAGCAATTTTACACCTTACACGAGTGTGTGCATTATAACGATACAATACTGTAAGGAGATAATTGTACTTTTAAAATGAGAGAGAGAGAGAGAAACGGATTGTGGCGCAAGTTCTATTTTACCTTATATAAAATTACGTAATCAGAGCACAGGTGTATTACGTAATCGAGTGGAGAGTTTTTTTCTCCAAAAAAATCTTTCTTCTTGCATGCAAAGTACCTCATGACCGTTTGAGCTTCCCATTCCCACAAAAGGTTTCTTTCGGAGGTAATACACATAGAGACGCGCCGCATTAAAAGTTAGTAGTCTCTTCTTTTTCTTTGCTTTAGTTGCCGGCTCTCTTTCTAAATCGGAGAATCAATTTTTTTCTTCCCTTTTGCTATTCTTGTCGCCGACGAAGCTCCATTGAAAAACGCAATCGTGAAGGTGGTGCATTGTAGACGAGAGAGTTGTAAAATTCTACGGAATAAAGATCCCATCTGTAGCAGAGACGAAGTTTGGTTAAATTCGAGAATTCCTTTGAACTTCTCTGAATAGCTAACCACTTTACATTCATGGAAATCCTGTAAAACCCTAGACACATCGTTCATCACAAGTTCTTGTTTAAAAAGGGTTGCATGTACAGGATACCTAAAAGCTGAATCCATCCTCAATGTGCTACTGTCTGTCGTCAGTTTAATTTGACTAGGTATGTTATTTGGTCCACAAGACGAGAATTTTTGCATTCATTCTTCTTGTACTCAACCAAGTTTTCCTTTTACAGATCTACTTTCCACTGAAACAACTAGCATGATAATATATTTTCTTTACCTACATGGAATATTTTTCTTTGCAAATGGCAAATACACGAAATGCCAGCAATTTTGTTTTTCATTCTCAAAACTTCTGTCCTCTCCGAGCCTTTGTTCTCGTTTGCAATTGTGAAATGATTCATGAATAACTTTGTGATTGTAACTACACTTGCACACATGCAATTTTGTGGGGTACGAAAATATGCCGTCATTTTTTTTAACTCTAACAAAACCGGAGTTGCACTCTTCTTCCCTCCAAGAAAAGAACAAAAGCATTAAAGCTTTTAAACAATATTTACATGGAGAGGGAGTAAAAAGCGTGCAAATTAAGAATCGCTCATTTCGCTTTTTACTTAAGACGACAGAAAACGGTCTCGCATGCAATTCACGTAGTATCTAAACTTGTAAAATATTATGTATAATGGAATGGGATGGTATTCATTTGCATGGAAAAAAGTTCCTTCGTAAGCTTTTCCTTGACAGGAAAGACTGCCCTAAATTATATACTCCATTATAGTCTTCCTGATGATGAGAAGAAAGTAAAAAGAGTAGCTGGATGAGTAGGTGGGTTGGTTTTGGTTGGGATGACTCTGGCTCATAATGAAGGAAAAAAGAAGAAAGATATACTTGAAGCACTTATGCATGCCTAATGACTTCACTACATGCATGTAATAACGAGCCAGCCAAGGATTTCGGAAGCTAGAAGCTATCTCATCCTTGTCAAGAGCACGAGTTATATTTACATCAAGTGCTGCTCATCCATCTCGTAATTATTACTCATGCTTCCTGAAGAAAAAATATAAAATTTTTATATAGGAAAAGGCACCAACTCGCTGGTGGAATTGTCTTGATACAATTTTTCAAACGTAAATCAGCCTTTTTTGCCTTGATCAAAAATTGTACACGTGAGGATCATAAATTTTAACGTGGTGTTTGTAAATGGTGAAATGTAATAAGCATTATCTTGGGGGAAAAAAGTCTCTCAATATTGCAATTACATGCATAGACTAGCCTGATTTATTTCTTCTCATTCCTCTGGAACTCTTACAAGCTTTATTATGTTCTTTAGCATCAACTAGAATCAACAGAGCACTCCCCCCACTTGATTCTTAAGCAGAAAAATGCAATACACTTTAGTGGTAACGGCGATGGTAAACACAACTGTGGCCTTTTTATTCCCGCTTTTTACCTACGCACCATGAAGGAAGCCAAAGTGAAAATGCCTTTCTAAACGGGCTGGGTGCATGGCACAATGGAGTGCATTATGTATTTCAACAATGACATTATTTACACGGCTACTAGTACTACAAAGTACAAAAACTGGCTCTTGTTCATATGCAAAAAATACTAAAATATCTGGCGAGGTTGAAGAAAAAACTAACAAAATCACGCACATGTGTTTTGCAATGCTCTACGCACACAATAAAAGTGAATTGCAGGAAGTAAGAGCAAATAACGGGGCGAAGGAAAAGGAATAAAAAAGCTCGTCTACTTCATACAGTGGAGGAAAAAATGCAAACTAAATGGCACTATCACCTCCTTTAAATTACACGAGTACACAGTTACAAAACAGCTTTGGGGAATACTGTGTGCTATATGGTGGGTTGAAATAGTTTTTTTGATACACTAAAAACAGATTAATTTACTACACTAGAAGTGTACATGAAGAGCTTTCTTCCTCAAAAACACTCTTAGGTTGTTGTAGAGTTTCATCTAGAGAAAGGAATTTTTAAATTCGTAAAAAGTTATGCAACATCGCGCTTCGTTAGATGTTTATCGTCAGCAACAGAGGAAAAGTTTTTTTCCAGACCGAAAATTAGGAGGGAAAGGATCGAAATGGAATTTTTGAGCTGTGATGTGTGCATTACTCGGGAACACTAAAATACATATAAAAGAGGAATACTTATGCTAATTGCTGCGACAGTTCTCAAAAGTAATTTGGTGCAACGGTTTAAATTTCTCTACTACTGGATAGGTCCCGGTTCGGTTGGATGCTTTAATGAACTCCACAGAGGCATTTTGCAGGCGTAGGAATAAACTGACTGGCAAATTAAGCTACATATTTTTTTCCAAAAGGGAATGAACAATTTTGTAAAATATATTTTGTGGAGAAAATGCGTCCTGGGAAAGGTTATTTTGCTCTACGAATTTCATGAAATAAATGTTGCTCTTTTCTTGTATAATAGATTAGCGGAAACTATACAATTATTCCGGCGCACTATAAATTGCAGGAAGTTGGAAGTTTTGTTAGTGGTTTTGCAGAGGAAACGAAAATCCTAGTATAACGTGTCGGATTAAAGATCTGAAAAGCTGTGTTCAATTGTTCACCAGTTCATTACTTTAACAACGTTTTTTCGACACTTGTTTCATGCCTGAAGTTAGTGAGTGAGATTTTTTTTCTCGATTTCATTGTCACAGTCAACTTCAATCTCGTCTTGAGATTTTTTAGTTCATATTAGGAGAAACACTGTTTACCCATCGTTAGTGAACATACTAAAACTCTGTAAGGATTCGGGCCTATTATGTGTGATTGTTCAGTAGAAGGAAAAAGTTCCGGTTTTGGTGTAATCGAAGGCATTTAACGTTCCACCCATGTGTCTCTCTTCGTACACTATTGCTCAGGCATCTGTAAGGAAGTTGCACAACTCATGTTACCTCCGCTTCTATTCAACATGAAGAATACTGTTGTAAAAGTAAAAGTACAATCATCAAGAGGATTGTGAGTAAACCAACGTACAGTTTCCATTTCAGTTGATGCGTTCCTCGAGCTCAGCAGACAAGTTCTTTGTTATTACGTCCTTCTTTCGCATTTTTCTCATGCACATTTCAGCACTCGCATCATGTTGGAATTTCGACATTTTCTTCATCATCGTGACATGTCCGTTTTTGTAAGCACCCTAAACGATATTCGTCCCTGATGAACCCAGTGCCCAGCGGTGCCCACGCCACATGTGCACTTCATATACCGAAAAACGCTTTTACAGAAGCATGTAAAGCTAAATATATATTTGTTTAATACTTTTACCATACCAGTCGATACACAGCTTGTGTTTAGTCTGCAGAAAAATGAATGGTGGTCTGTAAACCAGAAACTCCTCGTAGCCATGGACTAGAAAGAAAGGAAAATGAGACTGCAGAAAAACATGTCTACAATACAAGTGTATGACAAACACGCACATGCTGTCAGTCCGTATTCTTATGTACTGTTTTATTATGCTGACATTGTCACCCCAAAAGACAATCGTGTAATGGTAATTGATTATCACGTAAAAATGAATACTTGACTCCAGTTTACTGATTAGATGCAAGGAACACCTACTCACATTAATGTCGTATAAATATCCTGCTATGTATGACTTCAACAAATGAATTATGGGAAATGAGGATTGTGAAAACCAACTACGAAAGACGAAGAATCAACTCGTTCAATATTAGTAGTGAAGTAAAGAACTCTTTCAGATCTTCATCTTTTAACAAGCTCTATTTAGTAGCATGTCAGACATCCTAAGAAAAAAGTTTCCGCTTGTGCTAGCGTTTCCCTTTTAGCGATCAACTCGCACAGCACTTTTCATTTCAAAGTAATTTGTACTCTCACCCATGCTCGCCGATCCTTATCTTATATGTTACATAATTAAAGATCTGCTATACCTGAAACGTCACGCCTTACAAATTTCTTAATTCCTTTCTTTTTAATGAGAAATTTTGAGATAATCACATGGCTTTATGAGTAATAGAGCTAAAGGGAGAAGGCGAAAAGCCGAGAATAGTCTTTGATAGGATTCTTTGTTGTTCGCTCCACATGGCACGTTTCCACTCTCATTTTCCAATTTTTCAAATGAATTTCCAACAGCACGCTCACACTATCAAGTGCTTTGCATTCTGACTGCCGCGTAAAATATCTATAATGCGATTAAGAGCTTTCTCCCGGCTTAATAAAGCCATACACAGGATTCAACGTCGTAGTCCTTCCTAATTGAACTGACATAAAAACGTGTACAGTTTACGTGAAACAGCTTTTCCTTTCCCATCTTCAATAAGATTAGATTACGTACGTACATTACTTCTACGGACTTACTGAGCAGAGTTAAAGTGTTCACAAAAAACGCTTGAGAATACACGTTTTACACCACACATTACACATTGTACATGGTATAATTTTTGTTGAACGTTTTACACTCGAACACCTGATCCATCTCTTTATTGAGTTCTGCAGTGAAGATGAATAAAAATTATCCATCCCACCCTGTCTGCACAAAGTTATCTCGGTAGAAAATATAAAGTAAATACATGCCGGAGGAAAGTTGATATGAAAGAATTTGAACTTCAAACCGAAATTGGGGTTTCATCCAAGTTTCTTTACTGCGTAACTGCTCCGTTTTTATTATATTTTCTTCTTAAAAGTGTAGAGTACACCCAAAAGAAAAGTTTCCAACTGCGAGAAAGCCGCAAGGTAACGGTGAAAAATGAAGAAAAGAAGGCAAGCTTGATTTAACGAACTGATTAAATCAGCAGATGAGTAGATGTCTTGCTCTTTGATCTATCCTCCATAAAAACTACTTTGGTGAAACGAAAAGTAGTGAAAAGTGAGAGGCGAGATAGGTTCTCAGTTTAGGTGCAATAGTTTTTTCTTGGAGCATTACCGTCCTAATCGTAACTTGGGATATTAAAGGGATGAGATGTCACCGCACTTGGCTTAGTATGCAGCATCTTCAACGCACAACTGCTAAAGAGAATCTTCTAAATGAAAAGAAAATGGATCAAAAGCTGAATCTGTGGTACATAAAACTGTAAAACTTTTAATGGTTATGGAGTCGGTAGGAGAGGCACACGTTTTAAGTGTTCGTACCTTTATTTTTGGTGGAGAGAGTCATGGATTTCTTTTACTGTTCATCGATTTGCAATCTACTCAGAGTGATGA
>JAHZNA010005554.1:0-10214 GCA_027743935.1 Sinodicranocentrus sp. ZH6 | reverse complement strand
TTTTTTTTGGCTTCGGCGATATTTGCAGCAGAACTGGCTGTATTTGGATGAATGAAAATTTATTGAATTAGACATTCCAAGTAAGTTTGCGCTGTATTTATTTGGCTGTTGATACGTTTTATGCTTAAACATTTGACTGTCATCGCGTTTTAACCCAATGCACCATTGTTGTTGCATAACTAGAAG
Source organism: Sinodicranocentrus sp. ZH6 (assembly GCA_027743935.1). Classification (NCBI taxonomy): domain Eukaryota; kingdom Metazoa; phylum Arthropoda; class Collembola; order Entomobryomorpha; family Entomobryidae; genus Sinodicranocentrus; species Sinodicranocentrus sp. ZH6. The sequence continues at coordinate 10,028 of JAHZNA010005554.1, read as the reverse complement.
GAACTCGTCGAACAATTCACACGTCTAGCTGAAGGACATCAAGCATGAACGTCATTGGATCACACTTTGACAAGTCCAATTATTACCATAAACGAAGGATTTTCCCACAGTTATTTAACTCTAAGTAATATAATATTATGGAGGAGACACTAAGCAATACACTCAAAAGAAGAAAAAAACTTTCTCAACTATCATCAAATTAAATCGCTCTTTTACACTTCCCATTGAAATCATGTACCTTCCTAGCTTTTTTCACTCACATTAAAATATATTTACGCGCATTATATTATTTGTATAACGCTGGCCACACAGACTTATAGTAATCAAAGCCTTCCCAACTAACTGTATATAGGTAGTTGCGGATAAGCATTCAACATTTGTTCCGTATCGTGACTGTGGCTGTGACGAAATATTCAAAATATTGAGCAAAAATGACGTTGCGTGTCTATTAATTTTACATGCATATTGGCTAAGTATTCCAGCATTCTGTGGTAGAGATTTTATAACATAAAACTGGTGAAAATTTAGTGGATTATATTGCAATCCCTCGTGAATAAATCAGGATTTACTGGATATAACAATTTTTAAAAAAAATTACTGGAAGGACCAAATATTGCAAATGATTTATCAACCCTTCACTACGTAAAGTGAAAACCCACTGCCACAAAATCATGCTTGAAGATCGATGTTTTCAAATTCATATACGTATCAATTTGCAAAATTTTTCTCATCCCCATTTCTCACGCACAATTCAGTTAAAAAGATAGCTACTTCGTGTAGGTATTCTGATACATTTTTAAAGATACCTTACAGGCCAATTAAATTAATTAAAATGGCCCTTTAAGTTAGCCGATTATAAAATCAAATTTTGACAAGTTACAAGCCATAAAATCGGCAGACCCGAGAGGAGCCTGAGGACATTGGTTAAGAAAGGTAGGATTTTTCTTGTTAAAATCAATGACCTTTCAAAGTAAAATGACAACAGATTTAAAGTTTCAATTTCAATTAAAAATACAAGTAATAGTATGCACCTAATAGTTTATGCACCTCTTGTTAAAAATAAAATGTTATGAAATCATTAATTAGCACTACGGCAGTATCAGCTAGGCGCATAGCTTATTAAGACGATTCCTGGAATCCAGTTTTCACCTAAGTTTGAACCGAACGGTTTCGAGAATTTGCAGAAGGTCCGGATATTTCTTTCTCACAGACGCAATTGCTCGTAGCTGGCAAATGGCAACAACAAAAAGGATCACCGGCCGGTTATCTTGTCTCCATAAAATTATACGTCTCTGATATAATCGACCCAGATGAACATCTCTTAATTCTGTATTGAGAAATGTTGATGCGTTTGACTATGTTTTCATGGTTTGGCGACGACACTGCCGGAGTTGAGGTGTGTGAATCGCACGTCGACGTCACCCATCATACAACAGAAGCTTGATTACAGTCCTCCTAATCCATAAGACGTAAATAGAGCAAGTACCCTTTTTAATGGGACGCGTTTGCTTGTTCAACACATCCATTTGCAGACAACGTCTCATTATACATCGCCGAGTTTTTTATACGACTACCACGGTAGGCACGGTATTTTATCGTACTATTATGGTGGCCACATAAGAGGATATCAATTAACACACATGGTCTAAAACTTCTAGTCTAGCGTAGCTGACATCTAAACTGCTAGCAATACCAATATTAAATACTTCAGACATTTCATGACATCGATTTCTTGAAAAAATCATACATTCAATCTGGTGGATCTTCTAAAAATAGTTATGTGCATCAAGAGTAGTGGAGTAACACCCCATTTATGAACCTGTTTATTTAGACTTCTCTTTGAAATTTCTTACCATTAAAATACATTCAACTGGACAATATCGCTAATTTAAAAAAATAACTTACGTCCAATTCTACTTATTTACATAACTTTACGTTGAAAATTTCGCAACATTACCGTTTGCCTTCATTAGGTTAACAGAGGTCATGTAATACGGATTCTTAATATTTTGCGCTACATGCATTCGTGAAGTCGATGCCAATCGTAATAAAAACAAACCATCTCAAAAACAGCAGAGCACTGACCGACAAAAAGTCTTCATGGCTTCATTAGTCAAATGTGCTGTAGGGCTTAAGTCTCAATTCAGGAAGACGTGACCTTATTTGACCTGCTAGCGCTCACTAATTCAAGTTGTATTTCATGATGTAATGCTATGTTCTGTAATGGCACATGTTTTCCATCATGGTATTATTACTGAATACTGAAAATGACTTTTGCTAACAGCGGTCTTTGCTAATGATGCAAACAGCTAGTAGAAATGATGTGGTTCGGCTTTTTAGCGTACTCGCGTATCTGTGATTTTACCCAGGGGCAGGCAGGAAGGGTAAATAACAGCTAGCGTGTCGATCGAATTGTAGTCAATTTTAACTTTAGCAGTCATCTTGAGGGAATCACATATCTCTTCAGTTTCGGTAGTTTTCAGGAAATGCATTGTCCTGTTGACGTATGGCTAGATTACTAGTAGAGATTTTATTGGAATTTTTGTTTCCAATTTCCTCATTCTTCTAAAACAGTTGGATTCGGTATTTCTACTCTAAAGGCCAAAATGAAAGCATAACTAAAATTTGATTGAACGAATGTTGAATGTTCACGGATACGTGTCACGGCTTGAGTTCTCACTTTTATGATTTTGCTTTTCGTGAAAATGGAAAACACATACTTAGGTTAGGTGCATGTTACATGAGTAAATTCCATGAGTGAAGATCCATGAACTTTTTACACATTCTACTTTAGAAGATACATAATCTTAACCAAATGCCTATTTTATTCCCCCGGCTAGTCAAATTTGCATGAAAATTTACCATTGGGTTCAAACATTGCTCTTAGCGTCAGTCATAACCTTTAGATAAATATTATACGCTTATTAGTAAAACTATTCACCTTAGAAGTCACTGTAATTTGCTCTCAACACGTGCTCAAAATCTTTAGTGAGTTCTGGACAAGTGAACTTACAGAAATAGTTGTACAACAGTTAAGCTTGTTGTATGCATGCTTATTATCAACCGAGTTATGGTATTTGGTATACCTTCTAGCTCTGCTCACAACCAATCTTAACCAGTTAAAACCAGCTAGTAACGAAATTCATAATGGGTGTAATGAGGCTTCTACCGGAATAGGAATATCCCTTAAATACAGAATTCTCCCATTCTCCAATACATATCACGTCTCCACACTATACTGCGACTTCCACTGTTCCACTAGAATGACTGCTAGATCAAAGTTACATAGGGCTCAAAGATTACTATTCCTACAAATTGTGAAGAGTTAAATATTTAAATCCCTTGGAAGGTATTTTACCATTATAATGTTTTCATGGATGAGATGAGCTGATCAGCACTGAGTGGAGCTGACTTAGAGCAGAAGGAAATTATAAGTATGTTTGGGTGTTGTACCATTGCTACACGCACAGAAACGCCGACGAGGTTGTTATTATTTCTCTGCCTGGGTCAGAAAGAGTGTGTGCGCTAGGTACTAAAGAGCGTTTAATATATCACGCCACTGGCACAAAATGATGCTGTATCTTTGTAGGCTAAATTTAAGCGACTAATTTGTAGGAAATGCAGCAAACATTTGAAGATAGTTGTAGTTTATAAAATGGAATCCTATGTATCCGTAATAGACACAATTAGTGATATTAATGCTTACTAAAAAGCTCTTTTATACGTACAATAGATATATGCAATACTACTAGTGAATGCAATCATAAGCGTCTAATTTCTTTTGTGAATCTAATGAATATCTAATGAATTACTACACTGTCAATTAAGTCGAGTAGAGTACTACACGGCAATGCAACTTTCCATCATCCGTTGTTCGTGTGCCATTTTCTTATTGAACGGAATGGTCTACTTCGGGAATGGCGCATTTCTACAGCAATCTCAATGAACATTCCAAAGCCTTTCCTCCCCTCTAAATACAACAAATTACCAAAGAAAGTGAAAAGAGCCTCTGAAGGCGCGTGGGTGTAAAAGCTTACCGACCGAAAAACCATGAAAATGGAGTCGTGTAGGCATGCATAATATAAATTAGTACTAAACAGTCGTTATAGAACGACATCGGATGGTTGCTCATGCATGCTTCCAATATCATTTCATCACACGAAGTACTGAAAATTCAAACGACACATATGAAAAATTACCATTACGTTCGAGGAGGATCTGTCGAAGGGGTACTCAGAAAAAGAGTAATGTTCAATAGAAGTATACATTAGCTTGGCACGCATTAAATACAACTTCATACAATCATGTTCAGCGTGGGTGTACTTCAGGGCCACTCCGTGCATTTTCTCCAGTGATTGCTGTCTACTCCGCTGCAGACAATGGCAATACACAGCAGTTGCACAACATGTCATGAGGCGACGTAACAGTACATGCTTCAAATAAACTTGGTAAGTGTATAGATTTGTAGAGTGCACAAGGTACAGATGGCATATTTTGTAAGTAAATAAAGGCAAGTGGCTAAGTGGCTTACCTTTTCTCTTGTACATCGAAACGTCAATTGCCTTGTCACCGCTCGGATGGACAAAGGATGAGCAAGGCTCTTTATGCGTAATGGGACTTACAGCATTCCAGAATTCTTTTCACTAGTAAATCATTAATGAAGCCACTCATTGGAATTATACGGAATGTATTATACACCTTATTTCATTTATGTGCATTTTTTGTTGTGGAGTAGAATGCGGAGAAAATTCGTACATTTCCCAATGCATGTATGAAAGAAAGTGCCTAGTGCCTAGATGTGCCATTCACAGAAATTTTCTTTCATTTACATACATGATTGAAGTAACAAGACTGTGCGTGATAACTGTTGATTATCAGTCGCACGAGTAGTCTTTGCTTTACGTCATGGATGATGGATGTATAGATCATAATGGACGCAACTTTTTACCGTACAAACCCTGGAATATGCTGTTTCATTTCATGTCTGATGTTGATGCTACCAACCAAAATATGTTACCCTATTACGTAAGGTGGTGGATTTTTACAATATTGTGAAATAGACTGGAATCACAAATCACAATAATATTTCACTATATGCAGATGTAAAGGAATTCGACTAAATGTGTCTTACTTAGTCTTTACTTACATCTTAATATTATTCATATAACCATGTATGCTAATCGAAAAGCATTATTCAATACTTCTAGTTCTAGATTCAAAAGCAAAAGTAACTGGGGTACGCTGAGGCATGTAAGGACTAGGCAATACTTTTGCCTGCCACAGAAATTTGATGTTATTCTCATTTTTCAGTCTTAAACAATAATTGATGGGTTTTGTAGCTTTAAATGATTGGGATATATGTCAAAACTTTACAACAATTTGTTATTTATCAAACTGCTATTATTAGCAAAGTGGGTGGGGTAAAGATAAAAAGGAAAATTCTATACGGAATACTTTCTCTGAACTTAAGACAGTAAGTATGCATTATCTGAGAAAATGGCAAATGCTACAAGAACATTGAAAGCTTTTTACCTTTTATAGTTTTCTTCTTTCAATATGTGGATTTATCCAGTTGCTCATAACTGGTATTATCCAACGCTATTAGTGATTCATCCTAGATCATAGATAAGGTGTATAAGCAGCCAAAACTGAGCAGACAAAAGACTTGATTTTTGGTTCGCTTTCCAAATGCTAGTATCCTAAATTGTTTACTTAAATTAATTGGAACCTGCCTCTCAGTTCCAAACTATGTCAACATTCAGAAAGTCAAACTACAAGCCAAAGTTTACTGAGTGAGTCCGGTCTGGATAACTGGGTGTAAAAACATGATAAAATTTAAATATAATTCCTTCCTGTATTCTGTAGTAATTTTCTTGTTAGTCTCGTCGCAGATTAGATTTCACTATTGAACAATTTGAGACTGCATGCTGGTGCCGTTTGGTGGTAGGTCATATTGATATTATATTAGAATGAGCATGTTCACTATGGTCTCATTGTGCTATGTGGATGTTTATTGTGTCTGTCAAAGGAGCCTACGTAATACTAAAATATGTGTAAAAACCACTGGAAAAAAGAAGGATGCGATAGCGGATTCTACGTGAAGAATTTACAACAACGTAGCATCAATCAAGAATAATGCCTTTATTGTTTTCCGCATGCAAGCCTAAACTTCATGGCTACGGACGAAGTAAGTATCTTTGCTCACTCTGCCCATACAACTTCACATTTTTTCTCACTGGTTCGGCTTTTGCAATAAAAAACAAGTCAAGTAGTCTGCCTAGGTCTATATAGAATCTCCTAGTATGTGCGGCAGTGGTTCTCGTTCAGTCGCTTAAATGCTCTCATCCTGGAAGGTTCATTATCTGCGAGACTGCTACTAGTCAAAAAACAAGCTTAGCTATCCTTGAAGGAGAAACTTTTCCGGTATTTACACATTACACATTGTCAGTGCGTTTCACCATTAGCAATACGCTTCCATCATACAAAGTGCATAGTTTGTATATTGGGAAAAAACTTAAGATCATTTATTAATTTCAAGTTGATTAAAATAAGACTGTGACTTTTTTAAATAAACCACAAGTTCTACTTTTGTGAGATTGTGGCTAGATTAACTTTTAAATAATTGACCACAGTTACAATCTTGTTCTGACAGTGTCCTTCAAGCAAGATTAAGAATGGCGGTAAACGTAGTGCAACTCATGATTGTCCTTCTCATTCATAATTTATGTACAACTCAAGGTAAGTCGAGAATCGTGAAAGTTATAATAAATTTACCTTAAATACACTGACTTCCATGAATAAAAACTAGGGTACTAGAGCATTTATTAATGTTTCAATAAGGGGATCGATGAAAATGTGCTTGGGATCATGAGTAAACCTTTGTTTACCCAGTGAAAGGTTATTCGATCTTTCGCGGCTATCAAATTCCCATGAGTAGCCGAAAACAGAAGAAAAAAATCTAATAAATATTATATGCATTTATCGCTTTTAACGTAACATAACACATGAGAAAACGGGTTGTTTAATATGACGGCTATAGCGCACCATGTTCCGTTTTTGACATTGGCACGTTTTCCGTTACAAACCCATGACGCTGTAACCATTCCCGTGCATTGATAGTATTACAGCATTTCATGCCACATTCACGGAACATCATGTCAGGACTTTATTAAAATAAGGTCTTATCAAGACTTACATTTATCATCTCATCCCCATGTCTTTTCTTCTGCCTTTCTCTTTTCGTTGCTTTCACTCATTGTCGGTCGTACAAATGTATTTGTGACAGGAAAAATGGTAACATCCTTTTGTTCACATTTTTTGGGAAGCACACATGAGTGTTCATATTCTATATGTACAATTTTGGTTATTTACGTAGCAGAAAAAAACGCTGCGTGCCTCATTCCTTAGAAAACATGCACTTGCGACTACTGCGATTGTCACAAACAATCTGCATTATGACCCAGGTTAGTATGATTTGCACTGTCATACGCTGGGTGTGTAAGGTTCTCAATCTCAATGCCAATCTAGGTTTTTAACAACAACAAACTCCATCGTTTGTTATTATAAGATTTTTAAAAAGCAAGATAGTAAATTAGCATAAGAAAACGCCATGAAGTGATATGTCTCTCTAGATAATATGGCACATTGTCTTACCTCCTAAAGCTTTTTTATAGCTAAACTGACAAAAAGCTAATTGTAAGACTATTATAACAACACAACAAACAAGCTACACGCTGTAATGCTGACGTCCGAAACCGAGGTCTGCATCTGTGTATCAAGTTTTCCAACAAATAGCACTAACGGCAACGGCAGCCATGCATGTTCAGCCACTTTTGTGCAGAGACTGGCATGCATGCAAAATGTACATATAAAACTGTAGGGCGGAAGGTCTACGACGAAGACAGCAGACAGCTAGGAAGCGGAAGGGAATAAGAATATTAGCTTCTCTCTTTCTTTCTGCTGAAGTAGTTTGTAGAAATGCAAAAAGTAGCAGAAGAAGTTGTAGAATTGGATCAGAACAGAACTCACTCACACAGTTACTACCATTTACTTGTGCCTACCACATTTCCACACTGATGCAACTCACAAAACTATCTATATGCACTATGCACGTATATACAAACAAAACTGCTTGTTCCTACAACTTTTCATCGTAGTACACAGGAAAAGGGAGCAAGACAGTTGTAAAATGATACGATACGACGATTTGATAATATACGTTGTTTACGAGGACCATGACGATTATGTAACGGCTCGCGAGAAAACTTGAAAAAACTTTGTTGCGATTGTTCAGCCAGAATTGGAATCATGAGATGACATTGACTATTTCTTATTCGTCTCTCCTTATACACCTAGAGATTCATAATGTCCATGAATACACAAAAGTTACTAAAGCTATATGACTGTTACTCTGCCCATCCTGTTTAACTTTGTAGCAACGACTTGGTGACTGCTGAGCTGACTGATACGGTACGGAAGAAGTTTCAAGCTTACAGTAGTCACTTTTACATCTTTCTTGTCCGATTACAATGATCTTTTGCCGGTTGCTTCCTTGGGTTTCCTTGAGATGATACACTTTTCCTGCCCTTAGTATGTTAGTATCTCTCTCTTCTTGTGCCAAAGTACCCAATAAATATTTTAGGTCTGCTCTACATTGCTGTTGTATGCTTTACAAACATGTAGAATAAGACTATGCATATTGGATCAACACTAGCATCCTTTTGTTATACATATATGTTGTACATGCATAGACTTTACAAATGTATGCCCAGTTAGATTAGATACGTGTGCATATAATACGTACCTACTCCAAGCATATCGGACTCGGACACCTTTGCAGATAGTATAACAAATTACAAGCATAGTATCAGTAACTTTTTTCCTAACAACTTCATATGGACGATGGACTAATTGATGTAAGTATCCGTTTAGTGGTTTACCTAGTGATCATATCAGCAAGAAAGAAAGTTACTTTATAATTGTGACAACTTTCTGTGAAAAGAGATATCTTAAAAGCAATGATGTTCATGATGATCCTGAGTTATCCAACCTCGATAATGACTTGACTTGCTGATTTTACTCTCTACTTCGCATCAACATGAGTGCTTTTTGCAACAAAAAATCAGTGTAACGCTGCCATAAATTTGTTGCAGTATTGATGGTTTGCTATGATCAGAATATTATAAGCATAGGAATAGACTACTGCGGAAGAAAGTCATCCAAATAAAAAGTAAAAAGGATCCCTGTTCGAGAAGGTTGTATCCAGGCTGCCGCAATAAGTGCTTGTATTAGTATGTGTGACGTCAAAATTTATAACGAAAATTGCCTACACAGATTTTTTTTGAACAACTCCTCATCGTCAGAACTCTTTTACATCTCCATTTGCGGCGAGATTTCATGAAAATGTTTAGATTTAGTTAGAGTGTGGAAGATCAACCAAGCTCAAACGTCATTTTTCTGTACTTAAGATGCATAACATATAAAGGATACACATTTCTCAGATCAGGTCAAAGGTTAGCCGGTTTGCTAATGCTAAGCTAACCACGAGTAGATAATGCAATTCCTAATTAAATATAAGAGTACAAACAAATTTTGTTTTCAAGACGCCCCTCAAGGTTGAACCTTGTCGGTTGGTTTTTATGGCGTGTACGAGTGCGCCGCAGGAAAACTACTGACTTCACTGAAGTAGTTACCTTATTTTCATGCAAGTGGGACCGTGACGAATGGCAGCATTTTAGCAGTATCATTGTCAAAATCATTGAATTTATGAGTAACTAATTATATTTAATATTAGAAAATCGGCTCAAATTTCTTGGTAGATTTTGTTTAAAATTTTAGGAAACATAGCAGTTTTGTCATGTCATGGGTTCCTGAATTTGGCAACAGAGATGCATAAGCTAATCAAATCAAATAATATATATAACCTGTATTTATTTACAAAACAGCTTTGTCGCGGGAATATGAGTAGTTTTCTTTGTTACGTAGTGTCTACGATGTAATTTTCTTTGTGTGTAAAACGTAAGTATGTC
>JAHZNA010005553.1:0-19486 GCA_027743935.1 Sinodicranocentrus sp. ZH6 | reverse complement strand
CGACAAACCACCCGACAAAGCACCCCCTACGCCCGACAAACCACCCGACAAAGCACCCCCTACGCCCGACAAACCACCCGACAATCGAATATTGCTATTGTCTGTCCATCAATGCAATTTACTTGCCTGGCATTGAAATTGACTGTCAAATATTGTCAATTGATGGTCGAGTATACTAAGTGCCTGGAATATTGTATATTGTTAATTGGCTTTCGTGTATTGTCAATGGACTATTGTTAGCTGGCATTCGTATATTGTGAATAGACTTCTTAATTTGTTTTTGGGTATTGTCAATTGACTTCTAATTATTGTTAAACGGTGTTGCACGATTTTGAAATAGTTGTAGACTGTCAGTTTTGTATGCTTAACTGAGTATATGGTTTTATTTGATTGAACGCATTCGGTGTTTTACAACTTTATGGGTGCTTGGCTTACTGTGAAGCCATGGCTTGATTGACATTCGGATTCAGCAAATTAATTTTATGAAGTTGTAGCTAATGATTAACTCACATTTGCAAACACCTGGCCATCTAGTAAAATCATACATCACGCATTCCATGCCCACTACTTTACTCACGTGGAACATCGGAAGTGGGAAAAATGGAAATGCATGCATGCATGCATGGAAAGCCTCATGTAAAGTGCATACATTTTTTGCAGATCCTTCAGCATGGTGTAAAATAATCCTTGTACAAAACAATGTAGAAGAGTACGGTATTGGGATTTTTTTTAAACATTATACAATATAAAAACAAATTTCCCTACAAAGACAATTAAAGGATATTATTTTTCTAAGCATTTCTAAGAAATAATAACCTGTATTAGTGAATTCGTCATGCGAATCCTTTTATTTTGGTTCATATATGATATAATTTGCATTCATGGATGTGGTCCTAGAAGGTAAGTAGTTTAATTAATAGTCAATTTATTAAAGTACTGCAATGAATCCAGAAGCCCTATTTGCGAACTTATATATATTCATAGCGACAAGGACCTTCCACGATGGACGGAAATTTATCCACATGGACACTTTTCTTTTCGTTCAGCCTTAACAAATACCTGCAAAGAGAAAAGAAGTGACATTAAGATTGTATCTTATAAAGAATCAACATCCCGATCAAATTGTTTAAATCTTCCACCTGGCATTTCGACTTTACAATACGGGTATGCATTGGATTACTACAAATACGGTGAAAATCAGAACTACAAAAATCATGAGAAGATTTTCCATTTCACATGCGGTAACACATCTCGAAAATGGAAATCATATACGATTCCTGATGAAGCGAAGTCCATAGTAGAGAACTCACTTGTAAGCGTGTTTAATTTTCATTTGTGCTACATATATTATTCTTAACCCAATTTATACTTGTTTTAGAGTAATTTTTTGAAAACAACGTTGTCACCGGAAGAAGTGTTGGTTCTGATACGAGAAAAAATGCGCAGCGCACAAGCAGGTACACCTCTTACTTGGTATATTCCTTTTGTTCGTATTGTAGGGAGTCATCCGTCTTCATTTGTTACAGTAAGTCAATATTGTATCATATATTTATATGCAATAGCACTTCATTCATGAAGTATGAACATGTTGTTATTCTTACAGTATGTTCAAGTGGAATTGCAAGATTACGAAATAATTTTGAAAGGTGCCAAGCCTAGCCGAGACTTACTCTTCAACTACCGGGCGTTACCTCCATCAATAAACAAAAACCATGTTTTATATCATACTTTTGTCCGTCAATACGGAACCCATTTTCGCAAATCTACTGCAATGGGTGGAAGTAAGCATGTTTTACTCACGGATAAAAATAAGAAGGAAAGTAAATCCAGAATAGAGTTAACAGATGGTATGTTAGAAGCTATAATTACATCCGCAACACGGATGTCATCTGTTGGGAGCTGGATAACAACTTTCACATATGGCGGAGAAACATCAACAGCGTCCGAAATCGATGCTTGGAAGCAAAGCATAGCAAATCGTCCCATACCTATGTCATCAACATTAGTTCCATTGCCACAGTTCGTTGAGCCCGACACTACTTCAGAACGTAAAGTAAGCTTGGAAAAAGCCATAAAACTAGAAGAAAATCACCAACTTCTGCTTAGAGTTTTATCAGAGTTGAATGCATCCGATGATATTGATAAGTTTAGTTTGAACTCATTTTTAAAAAACGCAATAAACTCAGAGTTAGACAAACTTTGTCCAAGTATAGAACTTTCTGAAATGATTGAAAATGGTGTCATTAGGTACAATAATTTGGGCTTAAACATGTTTACAATTAATTGCACACACAAAAGATGGTATAGCACCTACGAAGATAGAGAGTTGATTATAACCAGGATGTTTTCGTTACTACCAGGAATTTGCTTTACGAAGCACATTGACAATCCTTGCGAAAGTGCCCAATTTAATTTCCCACCAGGCGTGAAATGCATATTATTTTTTGAAAACGAATCATGTAGTGGAAGAATTGTCAAAACAGTGTTCACAGAGGCAGATATAATTTTTGCATTTGACAAATCTAAATCATTTGCGTACTGTAACTTGTAACATCAGGAACTGGAAACGACAATCAGAGCTAAGTATATGAACTTATGTAATGAAACTGTAAAACTAAATGTTAATCTTCGTAAAGTGTCATACTTAAAGTGTAATAAAATTTGCTGTAACAATTATTATAATTCTTGCTTGCATTAAAAATGATGTTCAATTCACAGTTTTCGTCAGTAATTTGCAATCCTATGTCGTCAAAGAGGAGAAATATTACTGTTCATCATTAATCATAGGACTAAGTCTTACATCGATTTGCTTTGCTTTAAAAATTGAGTCACTGCATGAACTCTGCTCCACACTTCATCAATATTTACACTTACTAGTTGGGGTGGGTACATTCAATCGCATAAGATGCAATTGAATAATGGAAACCATGGGTTAAAATGTAGTGCATAAAACGAAAACTACGAGCAATGAAGAAAAAAGGTGAACACAGTAGCCTTATATGTAATGTATCGTAATCACGATAGCATAACCAAAATCTTCCATGAAATACGTGGCTAATGCAGTACCAACGATTCAGAGTCAAAACTATACATTACATATACAATACATACATGAATGCACATGTGATAAATTTGAACCAACAAACGTTACATTCCATAGAAATGACAGTGTTCGCAGTGCAAGACATAATCAGGCATGTTCAATATGCATTGCGTTGTACGAGACACATCTTTAATTTCCAACGTGGTGAGATATGTGGAATAATTTTAGAACATGGCACACAATTTTGAGTGGCATTATCATTATTTCACATTATTCAATGATTTCTTTGTATTGTAAGGTGCCTTCGTTTTGCTCCATGTTAACTTGTTTTTTTGTAAAGCAATACAAAAGGTTTAGAGAGTAGCCTAGTCGTGTTCCGATGCAACTGCATGTATTTCCCGGGAAATTGCACGCTTCATTTCATACAGAAAGATACTATCATGACAAAAGTATTTGTGTTTGGATTTTGCATACAAAATAAGGCTTAATGAAACTAGTAGTTTTTGTCCAGTACAAAAATTTAGTGCAGTAAAGTACAGTACAAAAATTGTGTTATTATAAGGTGCCTGTGTAAATGTGTACAACAAGCAAAATCATTTTAATTTTTTTACCACTGAATTTACAATGCAACAAATATAGTCATATACCATATCCATCTAACTTCAATACGTAATACGACTGTTCTATGAGAATATGTTCTCGTAATATAATTTAACAACAAATGTTGGAAATCTCCTGTTTGATAGTGCATTTTTAACATCTAGAGCTGAGAACTCAACTACCTATTTGTTATAAGGTCGTGAAAGAGACTGTGACATACATTGGAAGAACTAAAACTCAATTGAATCGATAACTACAATACGATACGCTTTGATTTCATTATAAAATCATGCAATGAATGAAGTATAGTAGTTCGCGGTTGAAATAATTCATCCTAAAACTTCATTAGTGTTGAAAATGAAGTCTTAGCTATACCATTCTGTGCGCTGTATCTATCAATAAACCACTTTCAGCAGTTTTGAGTAAACGATTTTACACAAATTCTGTCCGAATCAATTTACCAACATCCGCATTTCAAAAGGTTGCACCTATACTGCCTTAAGATAATGTGTCTAGAGTTTGAAACTCAACTACGCGGGCTAAATGCATATTATGCAAACTAAGAGACTTGAATGCAACTGTACGTGTAAAGTAGATAACGTTACTGTTTTAGAAATAACTAACAAATACTAGAAATAAGTGACTAAGAAATGTGCGAGTTTCGAAAGCTAGTTCACCAATTCCCTACATATCTCGCACAAGCCAAACAGATGTAACGCAAATACCTTCATCATTGTCTGCATTCTTCATATACGGCTTTGATCGTAAACCGTCATAAACAATTCGTTTATGATCTACCACAAATTTAACAAAGAAATGAAGCAAAGGCTTTTCTTTAAGCGCCCCGGCTTCAGAACTGAATACTTCATCCTCAACAAATCCTGTAGCACAAGTGTAAGCAAATACTTTATATCTCACGTTCTTTATGACCTGTGTTAAAGGAATTTGGTGTTCCTTTGTCTGTCTTCTGTTGTCATAACAAAGTGGATAAAAAAGAAATGGCAAATTCGTAAATTGAAAATTATGCGTAATAAACATACTCGCGCTACAGAATTTGCAAGGTGTATCATGCGGACAGCCTTCATTAACAGCTTTGATAAAACTGTCCGGTGTGTATTGTAGCATGCTTTCAACGGTGATGTGCTTCCAACGTATTGCACGTCGAGATTCAGCGACATACAAACTTTCATTTAAATACCCTGGGCAGTTGACATTTGTACAACTTTGAGACCTGACTATTGGAAACCATTCGGACACAAACATGAATGCATGGTCTAATTCTTCGCCTCTAATATCCCCTCTCAACTCATGTATATCCTTTTCAGTGATTTCCTCAATCCATTTACATTTAGCGGAATTCAAATTACCAATCAATATCAAATCTAATACTTCTTTGATTGTTTTTGTCATTTTGCAAACCTGCGCCATTTCAGTAAAAAATTCTTTGAAATCTGATATAGTTAAGTATAATGCCGTCAGAATGTTCATTGTTGTATCAATGTTGCAAGTATTAATGAGTGGCAATTGTTTTCCTTGGAACAAGTACTTTCCCCCCCAACGTAAAAGTGGTACGGAAGCAATGAAGTCGTTTTGTGAAGTTGTTACTTTAACACGTGAAGCTGGTTTTTTGAATACTTCCTTTTGCTTATCAGGATCCACTTTCTCGTAGTTTCTACCTGTGAAATATGGACATGGTATTAGTATTTACATGATAATAACATGCCGTTTGACGTATGCTTACCTGTGTATTCACCAGCTTTTTTAATTTTCATGTTCCAGTCCGGTTCCTCGTCCTGTGCCTCGCACATTTCAAGCTTTCCAGGGATAGCACCACTGCTGATTGACTGTAACTTTGCCGAAACACTATAATCAGCCCATCCAATACCCGCCTGTTGTGCATCCATTCCAAAAATACCTTGGAATTCTGGTAATCCAGATGCCTTACCTGGCACTGATATTTAATAGAAATTATGTATTCTCGAGCATGTATATTAATATGTGTTTCGTTTTTTCACCTTTTGACATTTGGATTTCCTTTTCTTTGTTTGCGTTAATGTATTTTATTCCAATATTTGCAGCAGACATACCTGTATCTTTCAAGTCCTGCAATAAACCTGTCTTCAATCCGCTCATTCTTGCATTTTTGTTCGCATCATCTAATTTGCAACCCGATATGACATTTTGTTTACTTTGTAATGATTTTCTCCAGGTGCCACTTCCTTTTTCAATAAAGGTAAAATCATTGTTCGCTGCCGCATCCTTCCTAAAATTGGTGTTGGTTTCATTGGGGACAATTGTTTTATTTTGCTTACTAGTTAAATTATAACCAAGCAAAGCGTTGTGACAAAGGCCTGCAACAACATTTTTTAATTTATACTAGTATTGTTGTTCAAGATACAATATTATAGATTGAAACGGAAGCATGCAAACTTTGTTGTGTAATAAATTGCTTTGTTTGTTTCCTTACCCTTCACAGTCCGAGATTGGTTTCTTAAAAACCTAGAAACTTTTTGATTTTTTCGGTTACGGTATATGTTTTGCTTCAGCAAACCGTGATATTGCTCTATAATGAAAGTAGAATGGTATACGTGCCAACTTTAAGGAAGATGAGCTTCTTTGTATTGTTAAATTGTTAACCTATTGGATTCGTTGTATCATCTCTGGCCACAATTCCACATGATTTAAACACCATATGACTTATAACCGGGAAATAAGGCAGCATATATGTCTGAAGATAATGAATAAAATCAGGACAGTAGAAGTCGTTTAATATATAATTTCTGGTAACGGCTATGTGAATAATCTTCTTGTTTTGCTGGTCACAGCGTACGAAAATCTCATGGGCGTATTGACCAAAATAACTTCTCTCCCACATGGTTGATGACTTTTTGGTTTTACTAGTCTTGTAGTCCTGCCAGACCGAGTAACCTATGCATTAAGTTTTTATATAAAGTCTTTTTAACTCCATTTCACCGATTTGCTGGCATATTCAAATTTCCGCCATTCATTGAAGTACATGTATTGCGAACAAGTCATTAACTTGACAATATAGGTAATTCTATGACACGTGGAAATTTTAATATTGCCCAATATAAATGAAATGGAGTTAAACAGGTCAGTATGGTTTCGACTTTGACATTAGCACGTTTATGTGAGAAAAAAAATAACCATTTTCTGTCCTTGTTTGTAACTGGTTTAGAGTGTCCTCCACTGACGTATTCCGAAATTTGTAACCGCAGATGATACCAATATCTCTCACTCTTCGGTCGAAGCTTGCCATGTTCCATGACCGAAGTAATGCATCAGTCCAGCTCATCAATACCTCTATGACTGCCTCCTTTGTTTGATGACTTAGTTTCTTGTAACAATCTTTAAGTTTTTTCAAAACCGCGCGTCTAACATGAAACCTTACAAAACAGTTGGTTTTTTAGTGATTTTTAAGTTTTATAGCTTTCAAATTTAGGTACAAGCAAGGTGTTTCGTTGGTGTATTCAAGCAAGTAGGATTGACATATGTGGAGCTATAGGCAATTAACGCAACTAACTAACTAGCCAGTATTAATTAAATTGCTAACAAACACAAATATTGAGTGCGATATTAATTTGAGATAAGGAAATACTTTACCTGCAAACATGTGTTGGAAAGGTTTCTAATGGTTTTTGATAGTCATTGTTCTTTGCGTAATCCCAAAACAAGTTTAAGTAGTCATCCAAGGCAAGGTTATTAAAAACTCTCACTACGGCGGTAATCATTGCCCTACTAAAATCTGTTTCCATTTTCCCGATTCCGTAGTGTTCGTCTTGCAGGCAGAATAACTGCTTATAACTGCAAAATTAGATCCTAAAGAGTAAAACGTTGATAAATTAATTGTATGCAAACAAATAAAATAATACCTATAAAAAAATTCCAAAAGCCACAGGTAAATAGAAGTATGGCTTTGGTCATTGGTGATCATCTCACAAATTGGAATTGAAGAAAGTCCTGCAGCAGGATTCCGTATGACAATGGTGTACAGCTGGAGTTGCTTTCCAGGTGTAGATATTCCAAACGGTCGAACTAAGCATCCAGTAGAATCCAGTAAAATTTGCGGTTGACCACGTGAAGTCAATAATCGAAGAACATTCATCTGCAGTTTCGTAAACATTATCAGTTTTGTTGGGAACACCTGAAACACGCGGACGTAACCAGGAATTTCAGAATCTGGAAAATCCGTGAACAGCGTCGGTATTGTTTTCTCAATATCAAGCGTCGTGTTTTTGCTCAAGTCGTCTTTCGATAATAACTGTAAACGAGGTGTATGCATTTGTATTGTGGACATTTTAGAAACGAAATTTTGTAATGCTCGTTCACAAACCTTTTCTCGCTGCCTTTGCAAAGCTTTCAAAGTGTTGAATTCGTTTATTTTTGAGTATTTAATTGCTTGCACATTCGCTCCTGCCAGTAATTCAATTCTTTTGGCGGCAGGCATGGTGTGTTCCAAATCGTTTTTTATGGCATCCTGAAGTTCACCAGCCCAACGCCGTCTTGTAGGAACTGAAGGAAAGTGCCGGATTTTACCGTGGTACATTCTATCAAGTAGCCAAAGTACAGGTAAACCAAATTAAAATTGATTCAAACTTAATTTACGATAAAATTTATAGATTACATTTATTTTCCTATTACTTAACAGAGACTGCTACGCTGGTTGCTGGCTTTGGCGCATCGTCAACTGTGAAGCGCCATTTGGCTTGGCATGTTTTATTGCAGCAATTAGCGTATCCTCTGAAGAATGTTCCGAGTAGGGAACTTGGATCTCCAAGTTTTTTTTTTTGAAAAGCCACACCACAAACATCATGATGTTTGTCAAAATGTCTACTCAACACAACCCCATACCCTTCTGGAATGCTGTAGTCTTCTAAATTTCTGTCCTTGTTGGTGTCTTTCATATAAACAACTTTCATCCATTCGTCCCATGGTAATATCATTTTAAAGTCTGCAGGGACATCGGATACATCTATAGGTTGCTCGTCATCTGTGTCATTGACAATTGGGCAAAGATTATGAGGTTCAGTCATACACAAAGTGAAGCACTTATCAATTGTATTGAGTACCTTTTGGCATGGACACTTTCCATGGCTTCGAAAAGGTGCCCTTCTTCTTCTTTTTTGATTTTTTAATATTGACCGGTTTAGTAGATGTTAATACACTGAGTTTTGGATTGGTTACTGTGGACGGTTCTGAAGGACGTGCGTGTACCGATTTACTTCCAGGAACTCCAATTTGGGCAAGAGCAACATCGGTGTCTGGAATAACTTTGATGATGTACGTAATATGAACACCAAAAACTTAATTGTGTATGAAAAAGTACGAATCCTAACCTATTTGCGTATTTGACTCTTTAGTGTCTTCGTCATCAGATGCATCAGTTGACCTTGAAATACGTACATATGAATATAGCGAGGACAATTAAAGATTAATCTTTTTTGTTTCCGTTAGACTTACAATTCCAGGACGTCTGAGAAATGACTTTGTATTTCCCAGTCGTCCTCGTCATCACGTGCTGTGGAAGGCTTACACAACTGTTCAACATCATCTCCAGTGGTCTTCATCGGCGAAAGTTGTCTTTCCGCTTTAGCTTCGTTGCCGGATGACGTATTCAAATCAAAATCTGAATAAAAATATTCATGAAGATATTTACGTTTGTTCGGAAATAGTACATTCTACACTTTAACCTATTGTTTTGTTGAGCAGTGATGGCTGGTTGATTTCTCCTGTGCATAATTTGCAGATGAACTCCTCGTCTTCTTCATAATTTGACACATCAACCTCTGCGCAGACGGCGTGAAGTTTCCGAGAACAGGTATTACCTAAGTCAATATCATATTTAACATACTGACAAAACTCATTGTGTAAA
This sequence comes from Sinodicranocentrus sp. ZH6, assembly GCA_027743935.1. NCBI lineage: Eukaryota > Metazoa > Arthropoda > Collembola > Entomobryomorpha > Entomobryidae > Sinodicranocentrus > Sinodicranocentrus sp. ZH6. The sequence continues at coordinate 9,950 of JAHZNA010005553.1, read as the reverse complement.
ACTAACAAATACTAACATGTTAGTCTATGTTCCTTTTTCAACCGAAGTATTCTTGGTTCACAGATGCATGGAAGCCAATTCTTATCGTCGTCATCATCCTCAGCCGCTAAATACGTAACCTTCCTTTTTGGTTTTCCGGAAAGAATTTCGAAAATATCCTAAAAAGAATTTGTCGTCTTTAATTTGTCGACATGACTTTCTTAAAACGTAAACTACCACTACCCAAACTCGTGAAAAAACGTGAAATTTGTGAGTAAACTTAAGACAATCCGGCACTACCATTTTTTTCTCAAATCAATTATTTGTAGGTTCACCATAAAGTAAGCACAGCGTAAACTTAAGAATTCATTTTGGATTTATCAATCAAATCTTGTACAGTGATATTGCGTTGTTACTTAGTTATTTCATTCGCTTGTACAATACTGTGGATATAAGCAGGTTTGAAAACGGTATCTCTAACCTGTACGCCTTTTCGGTTGTGTCGCCAGAACTGATAGAGTATTAGTCGATCTTTCAATGTATGCAGGATGTTTGGACAAAGGATGTCTAGAGCAAGGCCCCAAATACTCTGAGTAGATTGATAGCGCGATCCAAACTTTCGTTTGTCACCATTACTTATTTTGAACAATGATTCCGCGATTTTTTCTACACTGACAAAACTTGAATTCCATATTGATTTTGATGTTCCAAAACCAGCCGTGTCTTCCATTATCCTTCTGTAGATTGCACAATGCCCACACCGTAGAATGCACCCGATACCAGAAGCCGATCTTATTTCGTTGCAGACGAAAGAAGAAGTGAAGAACTGGAAAATGTGTAGGAATACTTAGTCCCCTAGCATCGTCTGTCGTTTGGTTAAAGAAAGACGCCCATGTTTCATGTTGATGCTTACATATAGCTTCATTTGAATCTTATTATGAAACACAGATTTCGCAACAATGGAACATGAAAAATCACTTCCAACAGTGAAGTCGTAAATGCAGTTTGCCCCAGCATTGTACTGCCTTAACTTGGAAACCTTTTGTCATGAAAATTACCTACAAAGTGATTTATGAGAAAGAAAATGCAAATCAATCAACTAATAGTTAGTGAAATTTGTATTAGTACTTAAAATATATGCCTGAAACCATCCACCCTTCCACACAAAACCCTTCACATTCAAGAAATTAGAAACCCTTTTTTCCTTTTATTGCATGTGCATAAGTTTTGCTTTTGTTTTCTGATTATTTTTCGATACACGGATTTATAAACATAACATGATACACGGATAAACAAAGATGATGTTTTGCGTTTTGTATTGTGTAATACATTGAAAGGGTAGGTGTTTGGTCAGGGTGGAGAGGGAAAGGGTAATTTTATTACAACACAGTTTCTGACGTTTACAAGAAATTGCTTGGAAATTGTTTGACAATTTCATGTTAATTACTTTGAATGTAAAAGTTTTAACAACAAGCGATATAACGTTTATGCGGGTAATAGAATTCAAGTACTATCGAACTACAAGTCAAAAAAACTATCGAAGACGCTTACAAGTCATTTCGAATTATGCGATACTATCCTAATGCAAAACTCCAAAATTAAATATTACTGGGTTTTCAAAATAAACCATAGCATTAGCTAGTGAGGAACAAAAATTCTATTTTAAGATATAAGGTTATAAACATTAATTTCTTTAATTTTTACAAAGCTTGTTTCCACTACAGACCGTGGGGGTGAATTTTTCTAGCTTGGGGAATTTGAGAATGGGCGTTAGCAAAAAACTGCATTTATAATAAGGGCAAGTGAATTCAACTCAAGCTGGCAAAAGAATAAGCTATACTGAGATTTTTGAGAATCAGTTCCAGTTTATTCTTCATTGGAGTAGTAGCTCAAGGAAGACTTGTGAAATTTTAATTTCGAATACTTCAACAACCAGAAACTTATAGCTCGCGTTAAGCCATTACCTGTGACTGTATCTCCCGTCAGGTTTTTCTTCCATATAATCATATCGCATCGCCGAATAACGTCACCATGCTTGTGGCGCAAATATTTCATCGTCCTTATATTCTGCTGATGTAAGTCTTTCATGCAATTAACAAATTATTATTATTAATGTAGTTGGAACGTTGAAAGTTGGAAGATTTTAGCAGATTGGAAGTGATATATGAAATTTGATTGACTTAATGACGTAGTTACCACTTGAAATTCATTTGTAACATCATATAATAATTCATTTCATAATTTTTTGTTGCAGAGTATTACTTGGATTGCTGCAAACGAAGAAAACACTGTCGTTAAAAATTACGGAATGGAACGACACTTTAAGTGTTACTGTGTCAAGAGGTGCCCACATTTCAGCAGTTGACGATGCGATTCTTTACACCGAAGAGGAGTACCTCTTGTTTTTACTGCCTGGTAAGGAAAAAATTGATGAGCGAAGAATGGTTAATTTTAGATAATAGTATATGTATTTGGATTTCAATCGACGCGTATGTCAAAGGTCAGTAAACTTTAACGGGTTCAGTTTTCCCCTATTCAAATAATCAATGGCTATATCGGGTGTAAGTTATTAGGGAATACTGTGAGCGACTTTGGTTTTAAATTATTCGGGAAATTATTGCGTCACATTAACTCAAGGTTTAGATTGTGTACAAATAAGTCTGCATGCTTAATGCGTAAATATTATTTGTGATTTCCATTGAGATAATTGTTTAAATATTCCTACGTTGCGTACTTGCGGTTTTTCATACCTAATACATACGCACGTATGAAGTAGAATATTGCAATATTGGGGATTGATGATTGATATTTTTTTATTAATATGTGTTTACCAGATATTCCTGACCCACCTGTAATAAGTTCAACTGCATGCCATGGAAACCAGGAGCCTAAGTCCGAAGCATGTGAGCTATATGCCGGATTGCAGAATGGGATGACGGATATAGCAGATATAATGGTTGTTATGAATAAAATATTGACAACAAAAGGGTTGAAGAAGATGGCATTGCATGAAGACTTGAAGTTACCTCCTAAGTGGATTAACAGAATCATGGGAGTGGAGACAAAATCTAGTCAGCCATCGGATGAATTACGTAAAGTGGTCGGTGGTGAATGGTTGTCAGACATGGAGGCAAGATTATTACTACGTAAACTTCAAGGCGTTGACCATACACCTCTTACAAAACGGGAGCGTCGTTGGGGTCAATTAGTTCTATCGCCAGTTTTGAAACTTTTAAAAAGTCATGGATTCCGTAAAACGATTGGAAAAGTTTTTGACTACCTTTTTGCTGGAAATAATGAAATTTTGAATTACATTACTGGATACAAAGCTTTATCAGAGGATGACAAAATTGTGTTTACGCAACTTCCAGAACAAGTTTCTGAGTTTGAAGTGGAGACTCGACGATTATTCATTGAAATGTTGAATTCGACAGATAGCGTGAAGTCATTAGCAGCAAAAATGCAACGCGACATTGAAATGCACGAGTCAAAGTTATCAACTATACAAGATACTTTTCTTTTGGAACAAAAAACAATGTCGGACATCATAAGATTCTTGTATCTTACTAATGTGTACCTGGTTCATCTTGCGGCTTATGATGAATGTAGGTCAAATCACCTTTCTCCAATCTTTGTTCCACCTGAACTTTTGAAAAAACGCCTTATGGAAGTTGCAAGCGCACTTCCACCAGATATGCAGCTAAGTATTCCGGCAGAGGAATATCAGAAATACTACAAGCTTGCAAAAACAGACTGCATTTATGACTCATCAGGTACGACTTAACTATATAATGTTTATGCTGGCGACAATAAATTACGTTTCTAAACTTCATGTGTTTTAACAATTAACAGGGGGATTGATACGTGTCAGTGTACCGCTCATGAAAAAGCCTTCCGCTTTCATACTTTACGAGTTCAAGGCTTTACAATTTGCATATGGAGATTCAACTTGTGCGCTGGACAACCCATCAGGCTACATCATCAAGGACGTTGTCACTAATATGGTGCATTCAGTGAGTGAGGTCGATTTTGGAGAATGCAACCCAAGAAGGACTGGCTACTGCAAAATACCACTGGTAAGACGACCTGCGTAGTATATTTCATTAGTAGTATGATGTAGTTACTAAGTTATGTTTAATTTATACAGGAGACAATGGACGACTCATTGAACTTCTGCGCTACAGTGCTTCTCACAGGACAAACGGCCGAACAAGTTAGAAACAGCTGCAAAATGAGATGTTTCGAAAATACCAAAGCAGTCATAAGCCAGTTAACTCCGTCCACGTTCATCGGTATTCATCTTACGGAAGCCGTAAACATTGTTTGTCCAGGGAAAACTATGCAGTTTCCTGAAAAGGTTCCGTATGGGGCAGTAAAAATCAAAGTCCCCCACGGGTGCTCGCTAGAAATGAACGGAAATTCTGTAGGAAAATCTACAAGTAATAAAATTGACGACATATCCGTACCTGGTTTTCAAGTCATGCTTCCTGTTCAGTTTACGACATTGCAAGATTACTTACCGTTCGTGGAATCTGGTGACTCGGAAGCTGTTTTCTCCCATGCTGCTGAAATTATCAACTTGGATTTCAAAACAAGTACACTTGTAACTGCTAACACTGTTTTAACACCGTATCAGGTTGTGGGGTATTTTTGGAGTTCGATGCACTCCCTACTGCTTGCGTACTTATACTTCAAAACGAACCTACCTCGTCCAACTGCTTTTGCCAATGCCGCTGCTATACCTATGGTTCATGCAACAACAGGCCATGCATGCAAGTTACCTGTTGAAGCTTATGCATTACTATATGTTATTTTAGCTTTGTGTACAATTTCCATTTTACCAGCCTTGCTTGTTCGATTGTACCGGGGATTTTCCCGTTTATTTTCAAGGCAAGTTGAAATACGAGCACAGCGGCTTGCAATGGACCATGTTGGTGAAGCTTTGCAAAATGTTGACTTGTAGTTTGCGCAAGTATACTTGTCATTATGACTGCGATTTGAAGTAAGTGTAGTAGAAGTAACTGTTTTTCGGCTTCAATAAAATTCCATTGAGTTTGTAAATGGACGTGTAGTTGTGAGTAGACGAAGCAGTACTTGTAGTGTTAATTATAAACAAAATAACTTTAAAACCTACAAAAAATGTTATAAAATGTATGAATTTACTAATCTTATTCAAAACAATTGTTTTAACATGAAATGAGATGTCGTTGTTGTAGAATAATCATAACCCTTTAAGTGTCAGTACAAATGTATGAAACAAGTTACCAAATTTCATTAACAATCCGAACTTTTATTGATTCAAAAAATTACCTGCACTATTGAAAAATGCAATTAAGAAATGTCATCATCCAGAGTAGAGGGTTCCAATTTGTGAGACACATCCACTTTTGCATTTAAGTACCTGTCACATCAGCGTGTCACGAAAATGGTTTATTAATGTTAACAAAGTAAATTATTATAGAATGCCTTAGGAATCTCAGGATATAAAAAATTGTAACAAGTATTTGTAATAACCACTCGCAAAAGTTTATATTAACATTCATTCGTGTCCATCATATCTTCCAATGACGCATCATCATTGACAATTGTAGATATAAGGTCTTTTCCCTCAGTGCACGTACCTGCAAAATATAAACGTCTTGAACACATTGTAGTTACTTAAAAATATGCATGGAAAGTTCATTACCATTTTTAATAAAGTTCTCTAAATCTGACAAAGAATTTTGTAGCTGGGCAACTGAAGTTATCCCAAGTTCTTCCTGTGGAGCATTTCGAGTTTTCATATGATGTTGTTTTTTTGGGAAGGTTTGTTTGAAATGAAAATTTAAATCACGTGAATGACCAATCTTCTTGGACGGACCTTTACCAGTTTTTGACATTTTGATTGGTTTACATCCCGTTCCAGAACCTCCTGCAACGGCCACATTCGTAGTCCAGTCGGTGTTTTTTGCTACAACCAGTTTTGCAACTCTTCTGAAATCTTGTACTACGTCAGATGGTCTTGTAACTGTTTTCGTTATTGTGACTTCATCGCTTAAAGATATTACGTTTGAATGACACCCAATGCTCTGAAGTTCCATTTCTTTCGCACTTATTTCAAAATCAGCAGTATTAGCTTTCTCCATATCATGTATTTCACATTCATTTGGCCTGACAATTGTAAATGACAAATCCTTTCTTTTCTTCAATAGTTTTTCGGTTGACGTACTTAAGGCACCCAGTTTAGTAATAAAATTGATGGAGTCACCTAAAACATAATAACGAATGAAGTTAGCACATATGGACAGGTGAAACAAAAGGGTATTTAAATTCTCATGAACTTGGTGCAACCTTTAAAAATAGTATTTCTTAGATGTAGAAATCGTAAAGTAACTTAATTATATTGTATGCCTACAAATATGCAAGAATACGAATTTTTCCTACTTTTTTCTCCTCTCAATTAACAACATTATCATCGCAGTATCTTCAACACTTCCACAAACGACTACACATACTTAATTATTAAAAAGCAACTGTGTAATACATGCACTTAATGTTTAAAAGGAACAATAATTATCTTACTTGTCATTGAAGTCAAGGTTGCATCTGCATTTTCTCTGTCCGTATTTAATAATATTGGAATCGACAGACCAAGCTCATTTACTGAGGAAACTGCGGTAGTATTTGAATGTGTGTTGTTCACCCTTATAGTAGTTGTAGGTGATAAGCATTTCATGGTCATTGGGTCAACAGACAAGCCAGTTTGGATGGTTGAAATCGTACAGTCGATTTCATTGTCGTTGAGTGTAGATGAAGCTTCAATATTGGAGGAGGTCCCTAAGTTTCCTAAAAGGCTAGAAAAACTTTCATCTGACGACGAGTTTTCCGCCGAGGAAGTAACAGACCGTGTATTAAGGTTTTCCGAGTAATTTTCCATATCAAGGTCATCAGCATGAAAATGATTTTCCACTGATTGATTTTGATGAGAAGTTGAGAATTGGAAATCATTATCAATCTGTTCATCGTGTACCAAGGTTGTGTTTTCATTGGTTTTTTGCATACCTTCTATGAAACCTGGATGAACAAAGATTATGTTGTTACTTTCTTCGTCTTTTTCAATTGTTTCTTTTTTGGAGTCCACAGTACTCCTAGCAGATGTATTAGAAATCGAGGGCGTAGTAGCCGACTGGTTTCCTGATGGTAGCGTAATCTCAAAGTGATGTTCCGTGCATAGAAACTTTGGGCTTCTGATATCTTGAAAGATTTGAGATAATCATATTCATTGAAATCGAGGAACATTTCAACAATAAATAACGTCATGGCGAATTGCAAATGGATGGATGATTACCTGAAGTTAAAACTGTGCTGATGCTAGGATCAAACATTTCCTGTCGCATTTTTTTGTCCAAAACATTCCATCGACGTAGAAAATAATCCATTGGAATCACGCTACTTTTTAGACATGAATGGCATGTCTTTAAAGATGTCAAAACTTCTGGGTGGAGGACATTTTCCAGCTCGATTTGCTTAATTGTAAAATCAAATTTTGCTTCAATGTCTCGTAATGACTTCACTGTCTTAATTATATTGCTAATTTCATGAGCTTCCTCAATATCGCTGGTGTCCATTTCCCCAACTTATAGTCCGTGTTACAATGTATTTATGATTTAATTATAGTTGTTGTAAATTTTTAGTTAATTATGGTTTGTTTGTTTGTTTTTAAATATGAAAATACATGAAAATATTAAGGTTTGTGCACAATGAAAAAGTTTGAAGTATGAATTTTCAGGATGCAGCAAAGTGCAGAAAAGTAGCATTGCTAATAGGATGTGCTAATAAAAATGCTGGCAAATATTATTAAAGAATACTCCAATGCGAAATTAATGCATACGCTTTTCGCAAGGAGCAGTAGCATCCAATTCCTAAATATTTACAAGGGGTTCTTGCTTTTCAGGGGGATTTTAGAGGAATAAAGAAGCCGCCGCTGGAGACGATGCGTAGTAAACGAGCCATATCAAAGGAAGTTTTTAAGCTCATAGTCTAAACAATTTAGGGTTGTTGCTCAAATTTGGGTGGTCTTGAAGTCTTGGAGGTTAGGAAATGGACAAACCAACTTATATAAGTAATATAAGCTTGCATTTTGTGCGATCTTTGAGAAACGAATTCTGCTTGCTAAGCATTTTCCGTGTAGTATGGAAAACTAGCTAACTGGTACACACAGGATAAGTGGCAGTAGCATTATCCGCATGTATATATTCACTGCTATCCGAATTTTAATATGAGAGCAAAAGTTGTGAGAAAAAGGCTACTTTATTCCTAATTACCTTGTTTTGTGTAAAGTTATATTATAACAACGAAACTCATTCATAAAGGTAAAACTGAAAAAAGGGTTATTTTTCAATCTGTGTCTACAGGAAAAAAGGATGGGTGAAACTCAGCAACATTTTTTTTCGTCTCATAGCACCACCTAATGAGTCAAATGAGTTCAGATTAAATCGCATCAAGAAAAATTTTAGAATTAAATTTTGAATTCATCAAACCCATAATTTAATAGGAAGGAAGTGTTGGCGAAAATGTACTAGATGGTACTACAGTCTGAACAATGTAAATACGACAGGGTCGTTTTTTGACGCTGATATTATTTTGGTGTATGACCAAAAAAAGATCTCATTAGTATCTAATCCCACTCGCTTATACTTTACTTTATTTCACATTCAAATATCATTTTACACCTTCAGAATAGCCGGAAACAACAAAAAGTCGATTTCAGGGTGAGTAATGTAAATAAGACACCCCAAATATTTTTTTTACTAAAGTGGATTTAGTCAAAATACCATTGGGGGATCTTTGGACCAAGGTTAATTTTGAATAGGAAATATATAATACAACAAAATGGCACATGGGAAAGGGTCAACAACAAGGGCAAATCCTCAGATTTTGCTATAAGTCCAAATTAATCGATAAAATGTTTAAATTTCTGCGTTCTGGGAATAAGTCGGTGTGCATTGCACAGTGAGTGATTACCTGAGGCTAAAAGAAAGTTATGGGTATTATTACGTAGCAAAATATATAATTTGGACCAGGTCCAGGGAAATATTCCACTCGTGTATAACAATATTTATTAGCTCGCAAAAGTGTTTGAAGTGCGAGCTTATGAAATCGTCTGCGCCGTCTGTGTGTGTCTGTGCATACTATGTCCACAAAGTTTTTTCAGATTCGTGTTCTAAAGTCCAAACGGAATTATGAAACGACCGTATGGGGATTACTGAGTGCCTAGGGTTTAGATTGTGTGTAATTGGTGTACATAGGAGTGTATGGGGTGTTCTACCAAACGCATATGATTTCTTTGTCTTAAGTCTAAACAACAAAGATACGACCCGATTGGGTATTCTATAAAATAAAAATTTAGAACAACACGGAAAATAAAATTTTTGTTTTTTAAGATTAAGCAAGAATTAATGAGTTATAGGCGATTCGTGTTTCCTTATGGGTTCAAATGGTGTCCTACTGAGTGCATCGAGTGTTCTGCTGAGTGCCTAGGGTATTGATTTTATGTTTTTAGGCTAGATTGTTAGGTGAATGTTTGATATGAGACTATCGTTTTATGATATCTTGTTAGGTTACATTGTTAGGTTAATGTTAGATGTGAGACTATCGTTTTATGATATCTTGTTAGGTTGGATTGTTTGGTTAATGTTTGAAGTGAGATTTTAAAAAATCTTATTTGGGAGCTAAACTTAGTCTTACCAGATTTATGTATATATTGAATGCACAAGTAACCCTTATTCGGTTGATATAATGTAATTTAAATAGTGTGTTGTCGGGTTTAGGGGGTGCTTTTTCGGGTTGATATAATGTAATTTAAATTGTGTTTTAGGGTGTTTTGTCGGGTGTAGGGGGTGCTTTGTCGGGTAGTTTGTCGGGTGGTTTGTCGGGCGTAGGGGGTGCTTTGGTTGTTTGTCGGGCGTAGGGGGTGCTTTGGTTGTTTGTCG
>JAHZNA010005552.1:0-10782 GCA_027743935.1 Sinodicranocentrus sp. ZH6 | reverse complement strand
AGCAGCGGCAAGGTGAGAGTGCACAAACCCAGTATAGTTCATAATATAGTACCGAAGGCAAAGCATTACACATAGTAACATAGTAACAACAACTCGAGCGAATTCCGTCAAACAATCCCAAACTCATACAATTGCGCAATCGCAAGCATAGACCATCATCATGTACATCTTGCTTATATACATATGATGATTGAGCGGCGGAGCTGGTGCTAGTCATCAGTTCTACCCATAAATACATACATACATCGGTAGTTAGTATGACAAAAATTGTGAGGTCGACCAAATTTTTTTGATACTAACCACCAATACTAACGCGTTAGTATCGGTAGTTAGTATGCGAAAAATTGTGAGGTCGACCAAATTGTTTTGATACTAACCACCAATACTAACGCGTTAGTATCGGTAGTTAGTATGAGAAAAATTGTGAGGTCGATACTAACGCGTTAGTATCAGTAGTTAGTATGAAAATAGGTTTGATGTTTACCTTTAGTTTTTCTACAATAGCCACTAATACTAACTGCCTCTTATAAATTTTTTGTGCGATTCGCGCACAACCGGCATTCTAGTGTGTTACATTGGACTTCAGTTTCCTCACTTTTCATTCCCTATAAAAGTTACGACTTAAAGATTTTTTTCGTTTCAGCCATCCTCGAAAATGTAAAACGCGTGTAGCTACACAGTGCTCATATAAATCCCACTTGTGTGTATATCACCTAAATACAAGCTTATAAATATAAACTTGGGATTACTACTGCCACTCCGAGATAAAAAGCTTATCATTCAGATCGTACCTTTTTTCATCCGACTAACAACAAAAGGAAATATGCACTTTTGGAACGGATCAACTACTCTCAGATGAATTCCCGGATGAAATGGATGCTTTTTACCACAAAGCGAAAATATCTTCTTTTATATGAAAAATATCAAATATTAAAAAGTAATGTATACTTATAATGTATAAATCCCAGTAGAAAATATATGACGGTATTACAAAACACAATAAATTCAAGTAGGAAAGAGCTATTCTTTTAGGATTAGGGGATTCGACTAGCATTACAAGAAAAATGTCAAAAAATCATCCAGCCAAGAATTGCAAAACCAAGTAATGTTGAGTAAAAGCTTTCGATATTACACACATTTCTCCTTTTTCTATTTATTTAACCATTTTGCGAAATGACAACGTCCCTGTTGAGCAGCAAGAGCTGATACATTCTTCACCACCCTTAATTCACTCGAACGAACCCTTAAAAATGTGAAATAAAGTTTTGCTTTTATAAGAGAGCATCCGGAGATAACGCAATATCCATTTTCATTTAGGTTTCATTCCATCCAACCATACAACTATTTTTTTCCTGTTGAACTCCCAACTTTTTTCCCTTTGACAAGACGAAAAAAGACTTGAGTGTTAAGGGCAAAAATGGATCGTCAATAACAGATAAATTGATCATTGATCTTCATCTAGAAAGTTCATATGATACACACCAGTTTCTCTTTAGGCTTAAGGAGGAACGTCGACAAAAAAGTGAATGTAACTTGGGTTGGAGTTAAACTGACTAGATGAGGTTTTCCGTTTACCCGCAAAGCCGTTTTCGACGCAATGCGTTCGCCAGATAGATATCATCGAATGTAATGTTAAATGGCAAGTGCTTTAGTGCAGTACCTAAATCCATTAGAGCATTGCGATCCTCCCTGTTTTTGCTTGTAATGAAAGATCCATCTCGCAACACTTGTTTGTTCAACCAAAAAGAGTCGACAACTGCACGACTCATCCTTCCCACATGCTCTTCTATATCCGCCTACAAAACAAATTCGAAATGAATCTATCGACACCCATTGTCGTATATATTGTATGAACGTAGTATGTTATTTCTATGTACCTTTAGCAATGTGAAAAGGGCAGCAACCACGCCAGAGCATGGAAACCCACGAGTGGTTGTGGACTTTCACTTGGTTAAAGTGAAAGTAATAGAAGAATGCTTTCGAGCCAAAAGCATTTTTTCTTGTGATTGTTCTACACTTTCATTAACTTTCTGAGGGAACATAAAAGTGGGGGGTAAAACATGAGATTGGTCATGTCAAGATTTACTGCTACAAGTTTTAGTGAATGAATGAGCGAAATATTTTTCACCTTCTCCAAAGCATTACACGATGCAGGGGGATGTATGAACGAGCATCATGATGATCGTAGACTACCACCGAGTGACTGAGCACATACATATTTCACATTTAAACAACTACTTTTCACCTCACCTCTTTCTCTACCTTTTTCTATCCACGACCACTCACTAACTCTCATGCAATTTTTTTATGTCTTGAGCCACTTACCTGAGATTGAAAGACATCCTGCTTCTCGCGAACCTGTCTCAGCTGCTCATTCCAATGGGCTTCAAACGCTTTTCTCAGCTGCTCCATTTCCGTATAGCGGCGATTCAACTGCTCTTCCAGCATAAGTCCTTCCCGAAGTGCACTCTCGGTTCGAGAAATGTAGGAAGTGCCTCGTTGGAGAGTCACGTCTCGATGTAAATCCTGAACTTGTTCCTTTAACCGATTCAACCTATGACTCAGCTCCTGCATAATGCACAACACAGAGAAAAAAGAAAGGTTTTAAAATGTCTTTTCATAAAATGACTTGCCACTACATACCCAAAATGTGGCCGAGCTCATGTTACCTTCATACTATAAACTTATCATTGATGCGAAAATGCAGGAAGTCATATATATTCACATTCAACTCAGCCATGTATATTGCGTGCTGTTCATGTTTGCACACATTATGTTTTCTGCGTACATGAGTGCTAAAAAGAAATAAGGAGCACATTCAAATTGTCATGAACAAATCGTTTCCCCAATTTCCGTCAGTCATTCCTCTTTTTCCACAAGCTCGTTTTCCTTCTTCCTTGCAAAATCTCATGACTTCGTGTGAGCATTATTTTTTGTATTATATTCAAAAGGGGAGCATAACACTTTCCCTTATTGTTCCCCTCTTTCATCAGTCTTTCTTCATGTAAACACCGTGGCCGTGTGGCTTTTCCTTAATTTTCTCCTCTTATTTCATCCTCACTTTCTACTTATTTCTCCTTAGAAAATTGCTTGTAAGGATTTTACTTTTTGGGTACGGAAAAGCAAAGGTTTTTATTGTATTAGGTTTTTCGTCGAGTGACATGAATTTGCAGGTCGCTCCCTCATATCCTCCAAAATGAATGTTTTAGGTGTAGTCATAAGGAAAGGAGGCAGGAGGGGTAGCAAGAAACATAAAAAGTTGTGTAGCTTTCAAGGAAGCTACAACAACAAAGCAGCGGAGTAATGGTAATAGCTTCATCCTCGTTCTGGTTTTTTATTTTTATCATGCACTACGTAGTACGTATGTACCTTTTGAAATCTTACACCATCTTGTTACCCCTCTAAAAGGCTTCTGCTTTTACGCTCCTCGTCTTCACCGAGGATGATGACTAGAGAAACTCGACGAGAATTGGAACACGCGAATTAGAGTTTAGTATTTTATAGTGGCAATGCAATGGCAAAGGTTCTATGCTGCTCTAAAATATTGTTTCTTCCTTCTTCTACTCTTCTCTCTCTCTCCTCTCTCTCTCTCTCTATATGTGTGTTGTTTGTCTTGTGTACAACAATATAAACCAAATAATATAATTCAACAAAAACTAACTAAAACAACAGCCACCCAAAGCACAAGCACACCAGCCGGTCGCTGTCTGACTACTTTTAGTCGTCGCAGAGCTGAGAAATGTATTGAGTCTTCATATAAATAAATAACAAGTATAATGGCAAAAACAACCACAAAAACTTGTGTTTTCTCTAGAAAGCTGTGCTACCTGCCTTGAAGAATATAAATAAAGTCAGGGTTTTTTTCCCGCGAATGTGGAAAAAGTGAGTAGACTAAAACGTAAAATACACAATGCGAGTGTAGATCGCAAGACCAAATACGTGAAAAAAAAAGTTTTTTTTATATATTTTCTTTCTAGACTACTGCATTCTGATTATGGAACACTTGTATCGGTCTCACGGACGCTGTACACACTAATTCTGTCCCAAAAATAATAAATAAAGACACAAACTAGGCTTCCGCTCCGCCTTCACTAAATACTGCACATTCTGTCATGTTTCGTTACACATTCACCGGTGTTTTACTACATAAGATGTTACTAAAACGGAGGGATGAAAGGAAAACGAAGAGAAAAATACTGAATTTCCCCACAAAAACACATGTATTCGCTTACCGTAAGGAAGGATACGTTAGGAGGAATTTTGTAGTGAAAAGAAAATGCGCTCTATTGACCGTATAGAAAGATAAGGACTCTGAGAGCTCTAGTGGAGGTTAGTTTGGAGGAAAACCACACTACACTTATCTTCATATCATTTTATTTCCAGCCACCACCTTACATGAATGAATTACTGTCCACTTCCACTAGACTTTCAGGTCCCCAGGTAAAATAAATGGGATTTAATGTATGTTTTGGGCAATAACTTTTCCTTGATACATGTAGCAGCTGTTACATTTGAGAAAGTTTCTGCAAATACGGGACATATATAAGTTTATATGATTCGCGGACTATGTAGAGCAGAACGATTTCTAAAGCCTGTAGAAGTAATCATGATATTTCTTTCAATGCAAAAAATCCGAGTTCACAGAAGCATTTGGTTTATTAGGCGCATGAAGATGTTCAAGTCAAAAAGCCTTCGCCGTGATACTTGGCTCTTTCCTTCTTTATGCATGTACGCATAAATGTTGAATGTTTCCAACAAAAAGGAATATCTAGACTAGTGACAAGAAATCAAAATTCCCCACTAAATTATATGCTCCACACAAACAAACTGTTTTTGCACACGTTACCTTGAAGTCCAGACTTTTCCTAACATCACGCAAAGTGTAAAGAGTAGAATAAATTTTCATTGGTATTGAATGAAGCATAATGCAGTGGTTCTGATAACAATGTCAACTATTGGATTATATGAGCTGTGAATTATGGGCATGGTTCCACGGACTGGTATAAAATTGAGAGTGGAAATCATTTCAAAGTTGACTGCTGACTTGCAATGTACATAAATTACAGCGGAAGGAGTAGTATCCACCCGCTCCATATTTACCACTGCGATTGTGAAAACCATGAATAACCAGGGAGGGCAGGCTAGATGAGATGTAAGGGATTTCACTTTTGGTCTAGTCATTTCATTATACGTTGATTCTCATACAATGCAAAAAGCTCCCAGGAGCACCTTCCCATGAAGCATGAGATCTTTTCGGTTGGTAGTGAGGAGAAATGTCAAACTGGGAAACCTCAACGGTAAGTAGGAGTGACGCATTCGATTTGTAATATAAAGGCTACTACTCTCATTCTCATGAATAGAAATCCGCTATTCAGAGAATTTTCCTTGATTTCCTCTGGTCGTTGAAGAGAAAGGTGGGAAACATTCTAGATTTGAGATATATCAAGCTTTAAATGAAAGAAGGAAAATAACAGACTACCGCGTTGTCGTAGACGTCTTATTACCGCATAGGATTTTACAACGGGAATTCCACACTTTCACCTTTCTCATCTTAAAAGAAATGGATGGAACGAGGCGACAAAGTGTGCCCACTAAAATTATGCTGATCCTTCAACGACCATGTACCCCTACCCTATGCATAATTGTAGAGAGGGGAATGTTTTATGGAAGAAAGGGACGGGTTAAGAGAGCAAGCATAGATAGAGCAGGTAGGAGCTAACGAATGGGAACAAAACAGGCTATTCACATGATTCAAAACAAGCCAGAAATAATTCAAATATGGTAAAGTTTTTTTTTTGCTTTTCGCGTTCACGTTACAACTCAAATTTCCTTCTACCAATTTTAGATGGATGGAAGGGCACAGTGTGAAAAATAAGTTAACAAAACAAGACTAGCGAATAAAAACAAGGCTTTGGGCTTTGAATGATGAGAACTGTTTGGTTGATAGAAGAAAGAAAGGTTGAACAAGCAAAAAAGGAAGGAAAAAAACTCATTCCGAACGAAGAAAATTAAAGACTTGTAACCCGCTCTATAAAACAGATATAAGCTGCCAGAGTGAAAAGAAAAACTTCCATCTTAATTCGTTTGGTATATACATATACCTATCTTAACTATAAATTCGCAGTATTTTTTTCCATTTATCAGGATTTCATAAGGGTTAGTCTAGAGTTGAAATAAAAAATGGAATGAGGAAAAGTATAAAAAATGTTTTACACGGAAAAACCTACGAGTCAAAACGAATAATGAATACCAAAACTATTTTACAAGGTGACATGGGCATCAGCTGCTTTTTCAGGCGTCTTTATCAATACTTCTATAGTAGTAGTTCATATGCTATCGTTATTTCTTCCAATGTGATTTTATACAAGCTATTTTCTTACTTCGACGACTTTGTCTGTCTAGCTTTCTTGGAGACGGTGTAAGTTTCCTAGACTGATTTTTTGTGCCTACCTGTATAGCCTTTAGGTTTTTCACATGACGAGACAGAACTCTAACAATGTAGAATTTTCACAGGAAAAACTATACGTAAATGGTGAATGCATACATGTATTTTTTTCTTTTGCTCTTTTCCCCTTTTCCGCAATTCACCTATGGGAATAGTTGGAAAGAATGCGAACGACTGTTCTCTCCAGAGATTCGTAAATATACAACTTTTTCCCTAGTTCTGATCCTTTCCCAGATGGCTGACTGGCAAACGAAGAGTCTGATTACTTTCTCGCTCTTCTTATTATCTCACCTGACAGTTTTGTATGGAGCATATTGTATAAAAAAGTCTGGATGTACGTATGAGCTCGAGAGATGAGTACTCCACATCTCAAACAGAGAGTGAGAGGGATAGGAGCACTGATTTAAAAGCGACATACAAAAAAGACATCTTAGGTAATGTAACAAGTTTTTCTCTGATGGGATTTCTTTTTTTTCTACTCTTTCGCTTTTCTCTTATTTTTATTCTTCTTATTCCCTATCCTTTGTAACATTTTTTCCCTTTTGGTTCATATGAAATATCATATATCGCATATGATATTGTTTGTGAAAGAAATCATCTCTGGTATGTGCAAAGAAACAACTTTTTTTTCTTTATGACTGATCAAGTCAGTAAATAAAAGTTGG
Source organism: Sinodicranocentrus sp. ZH6 (assembly GCA_027743935.1). Taxonomy (NCBI): domain Eukaryota; kingdom Metazoa; phylum Arthropoda; class Collembola; order Entomobryomorpha; family Entomobryidae; genus Sinodicranocentrus; species Sinodicranocentrus sp. ZH6. The sequence goes on along the minus strand of JAHZNA010005552.1, from coordinate 3,672 downwards.
CCAATGAAAGAAGGATTTCACAAGAAGTACATCATACATCAACATACATGTAATAAGTTGGTGGTAATAATATCCACACCAAGAATTGGGTGTATATGTCTTCCCATCAAATACTAAATTATAAGACGTGTATACTCCGCCATCTTTTTTGGGTCGTATATGAAAGTGAATTTCTATTACTTGAGAAGTTTTGAGCTTAACGGGAGGAGGAGTTGGATAATAGGAATGGAGAATGTGTGAATGCTCCCAGTTCCACTTTAAAAACCTCATTTCTAGCACATTCCTATAGGCGCGTTGGTAGAAATACTTGGCTTAAATTTCAATAATACCGTTTTCCAAATTGAGCAATCGTAAAAATATATCAATATATCAAAAATACAAAGTAAATATACGACTCAAATCTCAATTTTGGGATTGGAAAAGTGCAAAGTTCATTTCGAAAGATGATATCGCATTTTTAAAAAACTACTTTTTGTGAGTAACGGGAGAAAATCCTAAAGAAGATGATTCATTTCACATTATAAATCATCTTCTCCAGTGAATAACGACCATCAATGGATAAACCTTTGGAAAATATATAGCTGAAGGGAACTCGTTTGGTGGCTATGAATAGTAAGTCAGAAGGTATCTCAGACGTCATTTAATGCAAAATCGTCCTCAAACCAAGTATGGTATTAAAGTAACTTAAAAATATATACTGAGTAATTCAAACAGTGGGAGAAGTAGGGAAAAGGGTTGAGTCTAGATTCCAATGTATTTGTGTTACACTGGAGGCTTTGCAAAGCCCTATTTTAGGCATCGATGGCATGATCTCTCAAATGTAAATTTATTCACGAATCCGACTTTTCAAAAATCCTTGCATGTGAGGTATGCAATTTTCTCGAAATCCGTCGTGACAAGACTCCAAGGTTATAATGTTAAGGTGCCTACCCATCCGCATTTCCATGAACTTAAGACGATTTCGTTCCTTGTTGGAAAGCAATATAGTACATCAACAAGAATTAAGTGTTTTATATCACAAGCCAGTGAGAATTCCATTGGAAGGAATATGAATGAATCCTATTTTCGTTTACGTACCAGATAAAAACGAGCCTCTCATCTCACTTAAAATAATTGCCAATTAAAATGCAAGGAAGAAATTCATGAGTGAATAGACTCAAGTATATTTTTATTTTCCGAGGAATTGGGTAATATAAAAACGTCTTTTTATAGTTCTATTAACTCAGCGTTTCAATTTTATTTATAGCGCATGAAATGAACACATAAAATTTAACTCGGATGTGCATATCTTTACCATCACATCTTTCTCATCCTTCAGGTGTGTACTATACGAGAGGATAAGTGGCAAATTGCAAAATCAAATAATCATTAAAAGTTTATCCTAGAATGTATTCTGCATCGTTTGCAAACTTGTTTTCATATGAGCGGAAAGTCATTCATTGATGTGATTCATGTCTCAGCTTGAAGTTAATATTTAAAAGAAGCTGTTGACAAGTATGTCGGTTTTTATTGAGTTGTAGCCAACAAGTCTGAACCTGAACATTCATCATTTTCGCTAGATCTCTAGTCCATATACATAATATAATATTGAGATAAATCTTCGGGGCCTATATAATATATAATATAATATATTTAATCAAACTTGCAGACCCCGAAATGAACAAAAACATTTAAGAAATTTCCTGGTCAATATCAAGCAGGAAAATCATTCTTATATTAATTTTGAAATCGAATTTACAGACAGCACTATGCTTTTTAGTTATGAAATTATAACGCACCACTGCATAATCCTTAATCCTTGCTCATAGAAATTGTTCGATACTTTTCATATTAGACACCGGAAAACGAAATCCTATCTTTTTAATAGCTTTGTTAGAAAGAGAATGCGCTAATTAGTAAAAAGTAATTCTCATTGCGATGAACACATATCATATTCAAAATTCATTATTCTGCACATGATACATTTCTTGCATAAGCTAAATTTTTAACTCTCAAGTATATTGCATGCAGGTGTGTATTGCATACAATTTTCTAGAAGCCGTCAACTACACACCTACTTCTTTCCCACATATGGATCACGAAAGATGGCTGGCTCAACAAGATTTCACAAGACAAACCTTCTCAACTCACCTGCCAAAGTCGACATTATTCCGAAGAGGATTGTGCACACTCGGCACTTCACCTCTCTCACTTTCACAGAAAATAAACTCTCGTTGTCTATTTCATCTGCCTTTCTCCTCTCGTTTCCACTTTCCCCCATCAATCTATCTATCCTAGTATACCGCACAGATAAGCAGTCAGGTCGACGATGATGCTATATAACTAAGAGGCGAAGTGAAAGACGCTCAAGATATACGCAGAGTAGCTAACAGGATAAAGGATAACTGATCTTTCCCCCTACATCACTTCTTATTCTCATACATAACAGAGTAAAAAAAGTTGATGGAGGAACACTCTCTGTCAAGGTATTTTAAGGTCTTTACACAGAACATCTTTCTGTCCTTCCTATTTCACAAGTAAGTAAGCAAGGAAAATGGAATTTTTTTAGATGGAAAAGCGACCCAATATGAGCAGCCATATACACACAAGTGAATATAGATACATTCAATGTCAACAGTATATTAAACATACTTTTTACGTAACACTCTTATGCTGCCATGCACCTCTACATCATATACAATACCTCTTATGTCAGATGCGAGAAAAAAATATTTCTCTACATCTGCAATCGACTACCGCATACACCAAGCTCAATGTACGTCTTCCCTTCTAGAGAAAAACCGGTGAACTGAAACAACCACAAATAATACTAGGTCAACACGAGGGAATGTGATACATACGGATACAAAAGAAGGGTAAAATCTTCTACTCTTCAAAAAAGGAGAAAGGCTCAAGAGACAGTTTTTCAAACTAGTTTTCCCAACGTGACAGGATATTAGAGAGCCTTTTACTTATGAAGGGTTACACAAAAAGGGTGATATGGAAATGGCGTTCTTTCCTACATACAACCACCATCGCTAGAAATCCTAGTTGCATTAGATCAGGCTGAAATAGAGAGGAGGGAAAGTGCAACGCGACATATTTACCTACACATGCTTGCCTGATTAGAGAAAGCTGAGCAAGAGGAAAAAGGATCCGTTTCAGAAGCATCGAACAGAACAATTGGTTTTCCTCTTTTTTCTCGTTATAAATCCATACTTATAATATGAGCGTGTTTGAGATCCAGGCAGTTCGTTTGGTACCCTTTTTTCATGTAAGGATTGCACGTTTTTTAAAATAAAAATGACATCAAATGAAAGCTGAAGAGGTGAGGAGTTCCGACGTCCATTTATTTTTTCAAAAAATCGAATATAATTCACTTAAAAATGTGATTTAGTTTTTCTTAATGCATTGTGTATGACAGGCTTCGTAATTCTACGCGTCTACAATTTTACCTGCAGTTTCACGTAATGCGAATGCATTGTGCATGATAGATTTCGAAACAGCAATAAAATGCCAGGTTTTGTATACACTTTGGTTTTTTTCCCTTCATACAGAGTAACACGGTCATTCGTTTTAGGGTACCTTTTCTTCATGCTCAGTTATTTAGCTTTCGACTTTAAGGCGATATAGCTATATAAGATGCTACCAGACACCGTCCGTTTCTCCACTTTCTCTTTCTCTCTTTCTCTC
>JAHZNA010005551.1:0-24155 GCA_027743935.1 Sinodicranocentrus sp. ZH6 | reverse complement strand
CTGAGTGCATAGGGTGTTCGACTGAATGTATAGGGTGTTCGATTGAATGTTTGATGTAAGACTATTGTTTTATGATATGGTGTTGGGTTAATGTTTGATGTGAGACAATCGTTTTATGATATGTTGTTGTATTAGATTGTTAGGCTAATGTTTGAAGTGATATTTAAAAAAGTCTTATTTGCGAGCTCAACTTAGTCTTACCAGATTTATTGTTTGTAAAAAAGGATACTTGAATTAAATATTCATTTTCATAACGTCAGGAAGCATTTCAGGCTTGCTCCTGCCGTTTGCTCCTTCCTGAGAAGACTTACAAACGATATACTTCATTGCAACTGTTACGCACTTGGAATAACTTTTTTTAATCCTTAACTTCATTTTTTGAGACTCGTATTACCACTTGGAATTCGTGGTGTTATGACGTCTGTGATTTCTGGAGGAGCAACAGACTCACAAGGTCTTCTTGATATAAGTTTGAATACGCTAGAGTATTTTGTTTCTTCTTTTTTAACTGGTGGAAAGTCATTTTTATTTCTTCGAATAGCTGTAAGAATCTCTTTACCTCCCTTGGCGTACAGTATTAAAAATAGTAAGTCCAAAAATGAAAAAAAAAGCAACAGCAGGAGAGACATGCATGAATATTAATTTGGAAATGATGATGACGGCGTAACAAATCCTCTCCATGTTGTAAAACTTTATGTACTTTCTTGGGCAAGGAAAGCATTAACGAAATTAAATTAAGAGAGAGAGAGAGAGTACAAAACTACACTTTCATTTTTATATTCATATTTAGCCCTGTTTATAAGCGAGAATTTGAACTTTCCTTTTGGTTTTACCTTTTCACGGGAATAAAAATGTATTTGCACTTATCCTTTACCCGGAAAAGTTGAGAGGGGAGAGATCTTCTGTACTACAGAAAATATTATGATAATAACTTTTCCCCTATCGTATTGTTATGTTACAGTTACAGCGACATGAATGCAAATTGGATGAAACTCTTTATTTTCCCTCTATTTCTCCAATAGCATTTTCAGCTTTTATCTATGGTCGTAAATATGTATATTAAAGTTCATCCAAGATTTTCACCTGAAGAGATTACTTCACATGGAAAATTGTTAGAGAGAAAGAGGCACAACTTCCGTTATCATCATCACAACTTTTCCTAACCCTTTATTGTGTTTTGTGATATTGATGAATACACTTTGAAGAAAGTTTTTGAGAGAAAAAAAGAAAACTTATACACGAATGTACAGTAATATCAAGTAGGTAATATGATAACGGGAATGGTTATTTAATGTAAATTGCATATAGGTAAGTAATTTGGGGAGTTGTCCAACAACCTCTTTTTAACATTTGCATAACGCAATACTAAAATGGGAGTAAACATAATCATGTAATAAAAATTTACAGAATATAAAAGAAACATAAATGACAACTACTCTGTACTTATACATACAACAGATACGCAAGGTGAGGCACACAATAAAATCGTAAATGGTCAAAAAATATTTAAGTTGAACTTCCAACAACAAAAAATAACAGACAAATTGATGTTTTCGTGTGACTTTCTATGCGCTCTGGACTTGGTATTGTGTTGTCCCAAGTGAAATCTACCGAAATGCAATTACAATCTGTCACTTTTGTCTAGTCGTTAAGTTTCCCCTGTGAAAAACAGAAGTTGTCTGTGTTTCCTATCTCAAAGGCAAAAAGGGTTAAAACAGTAGAAGGTTCAACCGAGAAAAGCATTATTGTACAATCAGCTGCTTTAGCAATTGCATAATAAAAGTGATTAGAATGCAAAGTAAATGAAAGTTCTAGAACAATTTTTGCATTTTAATTACACTTTTCTGTAGGTAAGCTCTAGATGTTAGCTATTTTCCTAGAGATTTTCCATTGTAAATAAGCTTCTTCTTTAAACTAGGGGGATTTTTAAGAGGAAAATTTTCACATGGCTGAATTTTCTCATAAAATGACTTTTTAATCTATAATAAAGTCCATCGAACTGTAAAGGGAGTTAAGTAAAGTTTTACTCTAGCAAACGGTTTAATATTTAGATAAGCTTCTTTGAACCCAATGAAAATCCATACTTTCCCATACAAACCATACTCTCTAAAGGAGCAGGAATGCCGAAAAGATAAGAACAACATTGGATCGGCTCAAGCTTTTTGAACTAGTTTCCGTCCATGCATGGGAAGAATGAAAAGTTGCATTATTACTGGAACTACCACAGTCTGCCATATGAAACTATCATCATCATCATCATCCCTGTGGGCCCAGAGGACTGTAACTTTTAACAATTTAAGTGAGTCTCAAGAGCCCTTGTCTCTTGCTGCCATATAGTAAGAAACTGCCTCTTTTTTCTATCATTTCCAGTCTGATTTGTAGTCAGAAGCCATGATAGTTTAATGTAAAATGGGATAGAAAAAGAGAGTTGTCTTTCTTCTCGTCTTTTAGTCTATCTCTTTCTCCCTCGATTTATAAGATGCCTCTCCTACTTCCTGGCAATTTCCTGTCATGCATCATCTTCACAATGTGATATCTTGGAGTCGTACACAAGAGAAACTCTAGGAGAGAGAAAAGAGGTCTTTCAATTTCTCATCTGGTTCCGACCACTAGTCTCCTGTTTATCATCAGTCGAATGAAAAAAGACTATTGATGACTATGACGAGCTATAGAAGAAGTGGTGTAGTAGGAAACGAAAAGTCGTTACCATTCACTCATCTCACTTTTTACTCACTCAGCCTTTAAATCAGATCAAAGAAGGAAAACGAACTCTTTTCAACAATAAAAGCAGCTCGACTCCATATAGCGCGTGAGGAGTGTTAGCCTTCTGCTAGAAAAACACAGCCGCTGTTCAATGTTGAAAACCTAAGTCATATCTCTTTCAGCGAGCGCATCATCTCATGAATCCAACGAAAAAGTGATATTTTCTTCCAGCAAACACAGGAGCATCGAGGCTAAGCCAGTGTTTGGATGACGAGAGCAAGTAGCGAAAAAGGCATTTATTTCTCATCAACCAGCAATAATGATAGATCCATCATCGGCAATATTCTTCTCTATCATACTTGCTTTCATTTTAACTCACTTTCCCCAAATTCAATTCAAAGTTTCACGCTCTGATTCCACTTAGGAACTCGAAGGCGGCATACTACAAACAAGAGTAGAGTTGGTAGGCTCTAGGCTAACAGTTGTGAGCTGCGTGCATAGCAAGTGAAAGTAGTCGATATTATTGGAGGAACTAGTGAGACAGTGAACTCTCTGCAGAGTGGAATACTAGTGGCATTTGACATTTTAAAGACAAAAGGATCGATCCCTTTATTGTTTGCACGTTTTCTCCTCCGTTCGTCGAGATTTTGGAACGGCGCATATATATGCTCGTATATTTTTTCTTGAGAAACCTACTTGATTTCATTTGATCCTGTGAACCTAACACCGATTGGAAAAGACACCTACAACATAGGACTCACTCACCTCGTTCCATTATCAGTGTCCAGACACACACTTCCATAAACCAAAAGCATTTGACTTTACGGTCCTAGCAGAGGAGGAAACCACTGTAAATGGAGATTGGAGATCCGCTTTCAAAGCTGGAATAAGTGAAACTGTGGAGGTGTAGTAATGCATAGAAATTATGTGTGTGTGTTGTCAGCAAAGATTCGATAAGGGAAACCGCATTAGTAGCTAGCTCAGCTTAAATTACCTAGAGAGAGTTGTTCCGCTATACCGGAGCAATCAGCACGTTCCAGTCAACACACGAAAGCCACATACTTCACCGCATTGAAAATGGAGAATAAATGCGTGGACTCTAATGTTTATGTTTATGCATCTTATCTGGTATCACCAGAGGTGAGGTGTACGTATTTTATAAGGGAAGGAAAATATCCTGGTTTTCGGTTAGTTGAAAATGAGAAATCACTACAGGCGCAAGAACAGCTAAAGTAACTCAATCATCGGTTCTCATGCTCGACTCCTTTCACTTACACTTCAAGTGAATTATTCACCTCCTCAGCGGAAGGAGCTGAAGTTGAGATATGATAACCACAAAATAATATACCTTCCCATGAATAACGTCAAATTGTATAAACCTCATGCTCAAGGGAGTTGGTATGGATGACAGAGTTTGTAGTAGGGGCTTATAATGATAAACTGGAGAATGTACCAATACAATGCTATTATTATGCACATAATACTTCCCTTTTCAGACAACTTTACACACAATCGTTATGTGGGAGAATCATGTAACTCTAGATGTGCCTCCAGCTGGTAAGAACAAGGATGCATGCATGGCTTTTATTGCAACATACTTGTCCTTCCACTGCCAAAGAGTCTTTTCTGTTTGCTCATGTTCCTCAAAACCTTCTCTCCTCCACTTCAAAAGCGGAATTATGACGGTGATGGGAGAGGAGGGAAACGGAGATAGGGTAAAAGCAATAGAAAATTTTGAGTTGGATGGACCAGAAAGACATGAATAGCAATTTTCTCTTTGGTCCCAAGCACATTAAAGAGAAGCCAACTGAAATGGTAGAAAGCAAAGAGAACAAAAGGAATCATCTCAGAGAAAATAGGACCACTATGCCTACTCTTACTCTGTATGTGATAGCCATTCACAGTACAATACATCAAGATGAAAAGTCGTCTAGGTTCATATCATCGTCATCACACTATTGAAGTTGTAAAACGAAGAAAAGGGAGGGAATGCGATGAAACGAAAATGGAGTATTAGCTAAACGCATGGAGAACAAAATGCGTTTTACAAAATGCTAAATTTGAAAGGATGTACACATAAAAGATCCATTGAGTTTGATAACTGGAGGGATTGTCATGCTCAGCGTAAAGTTTGGAACTTCTGTCAAAGGGAGAGAAAAGCGTTAGAGAGGATCTTCCTAATTTATGGTCTACATGCGGAGTATCAAAATGTACCGTGGAAAAGGATGCGAATCAAATGGAGATTCAACTGACTAGTGAATCATGTAATTTGATGACAATCTACGGGTGATTTCATTTCGTATTTCAATATATAATTCATATAAAAGACATCATGCGGTTTATGCATGTATCATCAAATGGAGGTGAAGCAGCACGTGTTCGTGTTCTTCCATGTTTGCCTTGGAGTATCAAGTTTAATGATGCAATCGTTTTCTATATAAACCTTTCTTCCGTGAATAGAGAATTCCAACCTCAACGAGATTTTCACTTTGAATCGGTTTACTCAATTTAGAGAAAATAATTATTTTAGAATAGATTTCAGCTGATATTGTTAGTGGGGAAACTAGCGAATGAAATCAGACTTTCATTCCTAGCATACGTGTTATTATCCCTGGCTCTCTGGAGCTGAGGATTGCACAACATGGAAAGCTCTAAAAAGGGTTATTTGGCAGAGGAGAGAAAGGATTGAAATAAAGGAGCTTTTTTAAAGAAACAACCATTGGTCCTTGTGCATTACCATAGGAGTAGTAAATACTTTCGTGTCTTTTCTTAACGAGGATCTACGAGTTCCATAAACGGATATCGAGGCTTAGCATAGACTACGACAACTCAAATAAGGCCGTTATTGATGCTGGTAGTGCAAGGAGCGAAATGCTCGAAGTGTACTCTTTTTCCTCTCTTAAATTCACAAGTACAAAAAAATATTGGGAGCATTTTCCTGGTGCTCACCAGTCAGCGTCAGCATCATCTTGAAAGTCTTGATCGTTCACCAACAAAAGCCACAGACAAGAGCACCACCACAAACCAACAACTTGAAAGCCAAAACTGTCAATAATGCTATTTCGCTGAGTTATTATTGAGAAGAAATTCCTTTACAACATCAACCTGTACTTACGCTTTCTTGATGATGATCCTTTTTGCTGTTAAAAATAACGAGCCTGTGTGAGAAAGAATAAGGAAAAACGGAATAAGAGAAAGCTATTTATTTGGAACTTGTGCTGTGTCTCACAAAATATCTGCTATTTGTAGGTAGGATTTAGTTTCATTTAGAGGGTTAGTTTGTTAAATTCGAAAAATACAACGTACAGGGATGCCACAAAACGTTCATTCTGGAATACTAGAGTTCATTCACTAGATTCATCGAAAGAAAATGCCAGATGACTACTCGAATTCCGACATGTGATAGAAATAAAACACAACACCAAAAACGGGTAAACCTTTGTCAAAAAAAACTTTACAGCAGGAAATGACCAATGATAAATTGTAAGCGTTTTAATTTTTTTATAGAGTATTTAAAAAATAATTTAGGCGTAGTCAGCAAGCAATACTTCGTTTAGAATGTTTGAAAGCACTAAAAACATTGAGCAAAACCATAAAATGCAAGACTGTTCTCACCGTTTGAAGGACGCCCAATAGACCCATAATAATTAGAACGAAGAAATACGGCTGGATTGTTTCTTGGCTTCAGCGGTGGCGGCTTATGAGGAAGAAGGGACGTGGTTGTCATGCCTGATATTCAATCTTGTTACCAACTGTCGTCCTAGGTTCCGGATACGGAACGGGTTGGACAACAGCTTTGATCGAAGAATAATCAACGTTAGTCTTTACACTAATGGAAATAAAACAAGTCAACGCCAGTGTCAGTCAGTCTAGACTTACACTATTGAGACTGTCAATTTGATCAAGACAGCATTTTTAATGGAACTTTTTAGTCAATATACACAGTACTAACCAATTTAGGGATTACTAATGTTTCATGAATGCAGGTAAGTTCTTCATTAAACTTTCGTAAACTCAAAAACTTGCACTTTCAGTCATCAGTCAACGCGTAGAGTTCATACAATTTTCAACGAATGATACGGTCATTTAGTACTGTAAATTTTGCTTATGAAAAATACAGCACATAAATATCACTGTTTACAAAGTTGACGTATCTTGACTGTAGATTTTTGGTACTGGTGACTTGGAACAACGCTCCAATGAAGTGGACAAGATTTTCGCCACCCTTTTCGATTTTGGATAGTCTTCTTCGTTATCTACAGTTTGGCAAATAAAAACGAAATTATTATTGTATTAAATTTATTCATTCAGACACGAATTTCTGGAGAAGGCTATATGCAATGCAACGAAAACGAAACAAAAGTATGCATGATTATCTAATACTATTTGCAAGATTGAAGATATTATGTAAGTACCTCTCACTCTCACAATCTTTGTTCATTTATCATATTCTCAAAGGATCTTGTGTATGATTCACTAACTAATGACTTTCGATGATATCGATGATTACTTCTCAAATAACTTCAAGAAAACCGCATTTTGAAAATGAAAAGTTCATACGAAAAGTTATTTGTTCAAACTGAATGTATTCTTTTTGGGGACTAATCTGACATGGCCACTGACTATAAATCTACTTCAAAAATGTAACTACTTCGCAAAATAATCCTAGACATTCATGAAACTACTTGATTCCTCCCCATGTAACATGCAACTCTACACAAAACACATGCTGATATAACGTAGCAAGCATTTTGATACCCATCATATCAGAATTTAAATGGATCAAGGTATTATACACACACCATATATGAGTGTAAGTACCTAGAATAATCTCAACTAAACAATGAAACTACTAATTGACCAAACGATTACCCACGTAATTATAATCCTGTAGTCTAGTCATTCGCAAAAACGAAAAAGATCAAATCACTCGCTCGTCAGAGAAAGTTAAACACAACCAGTAACCTTCTATGCTGTTAGTTATCACACATATAAGTTTAATGAGTAGTTTGTTTGTAACTACAATTGTTATTTAACCACTATCTATATAAGTACTACGGCACAAACAATAAAATATCTGAAAATGTTTACAATTGGCAATTCTTGTGCAAATATAATACTATAAATCAACATTAGCACTGCCTCCTTAATAACTAACTTTTGGTGCATAAATGTCCGCCCACATCTAATCAAATCGTTTTCTTGTACGTATACGTATTTCACTAAATAAACAAACAAATTAAAATAAAATGCACGCAACATTAACATTACACATGCTGTGCATTGTGCAGTGCACCTTTAATCTGCACTCTGCAGTCAGGATCTCGTAAAAAGTGTATCTGAATGAAGTACAATGTCGTTTATACCTGATAACCATTTTGGCAACCGTGAATTTTTAAATGAATTAAATGAAACATTATTTTATTCAAACATTCTTGCAAACTTAAGCACAAAGCTATGCAAAATATCAATCAATTTTATTTAACATGGTCGTAAAAGCAATGGAAAGTGTTTGTGCATTTTAACAGCATCCGGCATCTCCGATAAGCACGTCATGCGCATTACATAGTGAATTAAACAATCTGAAATAAGTCACGAATCTTTATAAAACGCAACTTTCCGACTAATGTCACCTTCTAATCTTAGCCATTGAATACGCAAATAGTTGCTAAACTGTAATTTAATCTTCCTTCAAACACAACCACAATAAGAAACAATATAAGACTAACTAATCCAAATCGACACGACACGTTTCTGCCTCTCCTAAAAATTCCCCTCTTCAACAAAAAAAACAATAGACATTAATTATCTTATCTAAAGTCATGGAAAAACAATGCAAATCATGAACATGAAAATACGACAAGATTGTGTGCCGGATAAGAGCTAAACTACATTTTACAGTGAGTACCCATTCATTAAGTTTGTACGTTTAGGAATTCATTCATTGAAGCAAGCTCAGAAAAACAAGTCAGAGAATCAGCAACATAATCTAGTCAAATTATCTTTAATGTTGTAAGAAAACGTAATCACATTTTGCATACTTATGTAATTCCATCCGTCTCAAATACAACTTTTCAATTGTGCATATCTCATGAACTATGAATGTGACATATATACTAACAACAGACAACTGTTAAAAGATAAATCACAGTTTTATTTCAACTGAGAAGTACACTAGCTGACGTCTAGTTTGCTAAATATTTGGAAAAACCTCGTAATATACCTATTACCCTTTTTTAATTATCGGAAGCACAAGACAAGCACACCTTTCATGAATCATTTTCATTCTATTCACTCCTACTCCTGCATTACAACTGCAGTCCACGCTGCATTCTCATGCAATTATCCCTAGAATAGTGGTCGAGAACGACCGTTATCTGATGCAAAGTACAAGGTGCACATAATATATTTTTTGAATGTGGCTGCAAGATGCAGTCTCATTGCACACTAGAGCTCCGCTGTCAGCAAATAAATGAGCGTAAAATTGCTACTTTTTTATCTCTTGAAATAGGACTTTGGCTTACATTTTACCACTTCAGCCAGTTCGAGTTGTAGTTATGCGAGTGTAAATACAAGGCACCAGAAACCCACGAAATGAATCTTGTTGCGTAAAACGAAAACCAAAGGAGTGTTCATTGTATTATTTAAAGTTTAAAAACGCCATTGCAACTAGCATGTCTGGTTGAATCTATCGCAATATTTTGAAGGAAAAAAATTTGCATTCGTTATTATCATTACTTTAAGTTATGATTACGTATCAAACCAAACTAGATATGGAATGAAAGACCTCTTTTTTTCAAAATGCCTTCAATGCGTGTGTACAAAATTACATAATTGTATTCATGCATATTACAGCAATAAGTGGCACTGATCAACCCACCTGCAATGGCAGTTTCGACCAGTGTGAACTGAAATGGGGATGTCTATAAAAATTGGAATTGAAAAATATATCAGAGTGGAATGAATGAAAGTGCATAATTTATTCCAAGTGTGACTTCACTGTGAACACACGATAGGATGTTGGTTGGAGTCGTACTCATTGATTCCGCAATTAGATAATGATCCCGAGCTTTTTATCCACCTATTTAGTTTCTAATGATGATGAAAATGCTGAAAAACCTGTCACTGTTCTGCTTCTTATTAACTTGGCATTGCTTCTCACTTATTTGCAGGCGGAAAGTTGGCCAGTGTCTGCATCATTTCGTGAGTTTTGCTTCTTCTCTTACTAGAAATTCATTCATGTGCAAGGAGTAGAGGTCGCAAATTAAGGCTCACTTAGAGGATAGTAGGTAATAAGCTTTTTTAGCGATTTTTTTTACTGCACACGCAGAGCGTCAGTTAAGTCCTATATGCAGAGTTGATGAGGGATGATGATGGTACAATTTTTGATGATGGCATTATTTACACGAATTCTGGTTGCGGAATACTAATAAGTAGAAAAAAATGATTCCAAAGTATTCCTTAATAATTTCACAGGTCATAATATCGTTGCCCTTAACCTACTCAGTAAAAATGTCAGCAATAGTCATTACACACATGAAGAGTTCACATGCTACTCGGAAAATTATCAGTAATCGAATATTCTCTATTCACAAATTGCAAATTTTCATTGCGAATTGTGACTCTTCACCAAGTTGCTAGAATCGGAGACTTCGTCAATTACACAGTGCTAACCAAGTGATGTTTGATTGCATACCATTTCCTTTCAAAAATGAGAATGACAAGCTTATTATCGCCGGATGAATTTCACGTTTTATTTTCAGGCTAGTTGCCAACGAAAGAATGATTGTCGAAATTTCGTTTGGTGTGACAATGGGCAAAGTGTGAATTATACACATATCACAGTTACAAAGTACACACTCATCTATGCACGAAGCGTAATCGAATTCGAATGCATTTCTATGCCGTGCAGTTTCTCTTTGATTGGGATTTTCTCTGTGATTATAATATATGCAACTCATCTGGGATTATGAATGAAACGCTAAAACGAAGTATTAATCAAACTATGATGACGAATCAAGGAACAACTGGTGATTTAAAAGAAGAATTTTCTTCGACTAACTCCCCACCATACAAATCCAACATCATTCTGGCTACAAGATTAACAAATTGCGAATTCGATTACCAGACATTCCTCTCACATCTACAACCACGACATTGCTGAACGAATGTGAGGGAAATAGCCAAACTCATTTTGGCATCTTATCATCCGTGTTGTTTGTTACATTACAGTAATAAACAAACAAATCTCTGCAGGCAGGCTACATCGCGCTAACAAATCTTTTTATCATTATTATTATCATCATTTCAAATTCTACTTGTTCCTCGAAGCTACTACAGTGTCCACATATGTGTGTGTCTGCATGCTTGTTGAAAATTAGTAGAGAGCTTGTTACTATTATGATTTTCTAGGAACTGCCTTTTCAAAAAAAAGTCTTTTCACCTGCCGTGTCTGCCTTTCAGCCTTTTTCTCTCATTCTACCTACCTGGCTAATAACATCAATTCGGTGTGCTATTGTGTGGACAGCCAAAATCCTCTCTCTCTACAACTCAACTTGTGTCTGTGTACATTGCTAAAGCATCACATCATCTTCATCAACAGAGTAACAATGTGTGGGTAAAGTTCTCTAAACAGCATAACACCAACAAACGGCAAATCACTGGCATTGCAATCTCGCCGTCAGCACAGGTTTTTATCCATAATAAGCCAATGTACTCATTTCATTGAGAATTATTGTTAAGTGTAGTCTCCACTGGCAGTGAGCTAGCCAGCAGCTGTTTCAAATGACTTGACTGCATGGATTCCTTCACTTTTACATCACTTCAAGCAAATTTTGAGAGCAAGGTAGATCTTGCATCTTGTTTATCGAGTACAGATTTTTAAAAGGCTTATTCTTGTATATTTGATCCCAAGTTTAACTGCAGCAGAGAGCATTATATATTCCCAGCGTTTTGTATTCTTTATGAGCTCTGTTTCTTTTGCTCTGGTAGACAAGTCACTCGAAATCATTAATAAAGCGGTATGATTCTACATGCTCGGTATGAGCTTAAGTAACTTTCGGATTTTAGGTACCTCATGGAGGAAAGAGCAAAGCTTTAGCCTGAAAATCCTTCTGGTACTGCTACTATATCATTCTTCATTGTAAGGAAGCCTGAGGACATGGGTATATATGTGTCTTCTTATTCTCTTCTTATATCTCTCTCCTTAAAAGTAACTTTTGGCAGTAAAAAGCGTGATGTTTCAAAGAAACTAGTATACCAAGCTTTGCAAGTCTTAAAGATAGCTTCTGCTTACATTTAGATTACATGTGCTTAGATTGCAAACGCCTGAGATGCATTCAGTTGAGATGGATGGAGGCTGCTGTCGTGTCACTAAAAGTAATGTGAACCATTTTTTTTAACTTGGGTACTTTTTTTCCAACACAAGTTCCTAGTTTTTTTTGGATAGGGCTTTTTGTGACTTAAAGAATAGACTTGAGAAGTGTACGTCGATGTACTTTTGGATGTTGAAAAATCCCTTTATGCTCTTACTCATACCATCTATCTCTACTCTCAAACTGGCTTTTGTCGTGTGGTTGCTGTTTTTTTATCGTGGAGAACTTGGATGAATATTTGTACATTTTTCTTGCATCTTAAGTGACAAGTAGAAATCGCAAAGTATCATAAACGTTAAGTAAAAACTCTAACAACTTCTGTATACTTATTTACTCTAAGCTGAAGAAATTTATTATGTGGGTATATTGCTACTTGATATTTACTGACAATAAACGGATATAAGAACACGGCCAACTCGTGTTTTCTCATTGTCTTGTTTTGCGAGCAGAATGGGGTATAAAAATCTGATTTTCGAAACTAGCTGGAATGATTACAATATCTGTGATGTAAGAGCAGCCCCTGCGATACAATACTTGAACCATAAACAATGAATCATTTTTATAGCTACTCAACCAAACTGTGAATGTCTTCATGCTGGCAGTATTACAAAGCTGTAAATAAAATTAAATTAGCGGTAATGACAAGTAAAACGTCTTAAGAGCAAAGTTTGTGTTGTATAAAATGAAAAAGCACTTTAGGAGTTGCTCGAAGTTTTTGGCCCAACTGAGCAAATGAATACTTAATTAGAAAGCACATCTCTCACAGCCCAGCAACAACGAACACACGCATCATTTCGCATCTGTGTAGAGTGCAGTGCAGTTCATGCTGCAATGATGACAATGACCTAAGTGAGCTAGGGATACGATACATGAGATGATGGGTGATGGTGATAACCCACTGAAACTTTATTTATACTTCAGCATAAACAATTGCTATATTACACCATAAATTGATCTTCACGCGGTTTAATAGATCCTTCTTTCTGACACGCATTGTTGCAGATCCTCAACATATTTTACTTTACAACATATTCTAATCTAATTGTAAGTAATAATATTATTGTTGTAAAGGTGAGATCATCTGAGGATATTGCAAGTTCTGTTAGAAGATATATACGAACACATGATGATATCACTTATAAAATGTTAAACAATAGGATAGCATAACTGTTTTGCGATGATACTCGAACTGACATGACAGCCAGGAAATTATTGGAACTAATTCTTCTCATTTATGTACAATGAAAAACGTGTTGTGTGCGACTGTAGGGTCGATATTATGGATATGATATAGCGCGCAGGAGCAGACTGTAAAAGTAAACGAGTACAAGTGCAAACGGATATAATGTGTGTTACTTCATTCATCTAATTATGACATGATTCTATGAATACCTGTGTTACCTGTAAAGTGTGAGGTTTCACTCGCTCACCGTACTTATACAAGCATTAGCTACAAGTTCAAAACACACGCACGGCTTGTTAAATTTAAACTTGTATTTTGCATTTGGATTTCTACTCCTCTGCCAATTTTAATGATAAGTCAGTCATTCAGTCAGTAACCTTGAAGGTGGAGTGTCTTATTTAGCGCAATATCAACAACACAACTGTAATAATTTTCTCTGCTAAAGATGCTGACTGTTTGGTTGTTGTATCTAAAGATTAATTATAGTGTATAGATAAAACGTGTTTAGTGTTGTCTGTGTTAATAGTACTGCTTGTAGAAGGATATGCATCCGAGAGTAGACCAGACACATGAGTATGTTTATAATAGTTGGCTTATGGTTTTATTACTAGTAATCGGATTTATTTTTCTATGTTTCTTAATACGCGAAGGAATGCAAACGTAATATATAAATGTTAAATATTACCATTAAACTAGAATGCAGTCTAGCGATGCTTTTAGTATTCTGTAGAAGTTGTAGTATTTAGTAGAAGATTCTGCATATAAACATACAAGAAGTAGACTTTTGCTACTTGAATAATGTTAACAGTCCTGCCGATAGGGTAAATGTCATTCATTAGTTAGTGGTAGGTAGGTAATTATAAAACGCTTCAGGTGATGGCGTATGTAATTTATTTGGCAGTGACAAACATTAAGTGACACTTTTAGTGAAACTGAAAGGTGTTTGAGGGACTAAATTACTCTTATTAATGTCATCTGCCATCGTGCAAATTTCATTATGACAGTTTCAAGGTTTACTTTCGTAGACAGCATAAATGTTTACGCTGTGTACATCCTTTGCTAAGGTTTCGTCTGTCAATAAAGTACGCATGAGGAAACGATGTATATAGAAAACTTGGGTTCCTATTGCAAGTGACATGACTTCGCACTTTCGCACCAAATATTTGAGAAAGATGCTCACTTCTAGAAGTTTTCGTGTGAGGTCTACGAGGACAACAAAACTTATTGTGTCTTTTTATAAAATGTACAAGCTATGGAACCTTATCTGTGTTTGTATCTAACAAGATCCCTTCTTCATATGCGTTCAGCATGAGGGGAGGGAGGGCATTTAGAAATAAACCTACATCCTATGCTGGTAAAGTTAGCCTGAATGTCTGTCTGAAAGTCTCTGAACTCAAGTTCTGGAGCTGTCATAGTCCGCACTAAGATTACGAAAAGTCCAACGGCATAATATTTCACGCTACTATAAGTTTTGTGCTAGTGATCAGAGATATTCCACAAGAAAAATGTAGATACTCATATGAACGCTTGATAAAATAGTATGCCTATGTTTACTGCATAAGTTCATTTGACTTAGGGTCAATAAAATTTGATATAGTGGAATAATTTGTTTTCTCTTCTGAAACCTTATTCTAACATAAAAACTTCGTTAGGTGGTTGATCCTTTAGTCCACTTGGCTTTGTCACCGAGTTGGTCCTCAGAAGAAAATTATTTATATGCTGGTATTATAACACCACCACAGCATTTTACTAATGTAATTTGTCCATGCATGGTTTACACAAGTTTTACATTAAAATTCTGGAGCAGTCAAAGATATTGTAAGAATTTTGTCATAAAACCAAGTTGAACGAACCCTGCTTCTTCACAACTTCACTGCATGAATAAATATTAGTGACTTGAAATGAAAACAGCGGCTTATTTTATCAGCAGAATTACTTGATATGCCATAAACACAAATATAATTATCCGTAATTATGTGACTCTAAGCTGACCTGTATTCACTTTACTCGGCTTTTCAAATTACCGCCGATACACGGAAATGCAGCATGAAATGAAGGAATCATGCACCAAAACTTCATCCTGATCTAATTCAATGATTAAAAAACTAGTGTGGTCTCGTATGGTAATATCTCTGATGATGAAAGTATGCCTTTTTTATACTCACTAATGAGAAAGTAAATGACCCGTGGATGAAGCAAAACACATATAATTGAAAACCAACAACAGCTACACACATATCATCTGGACTTTTGTCGGGAACGCCTGGTACTGGGTCACCATACTAAAACACTTCTTCGCGTTCTTTATGGTAGTAATACCAGGCAATCAACCCTGATGTAGTGTGGAAACTAGAACACGCAACCACAACGTGCTCAAAAGAATTTTTATTCAGAGACCTCTTTCTGAAAAAACCACTTTTTGTACTTATTTCATACAAACAAGGGACGACACGGGTTGGTAGTCTAAATTTATTACTGTAATTATCAAAAGGGTCGTAAGCACATTTTATAATTTTGTTAAATACTAGCCAAACCCATTTTTATGCTGTGTTAAACCAAAGACTCGTGTGACTAGTTTGCGTTTCATGGCTATGGCATGATGTGGGACTTTGAAATTTTTCATTTAGGCATACTTCACACTGTCTGTCATGCTGGTTTTGAGTAAACAACACAATTTACTTTTCTTCCCTTTTCCGTCAGCATTACCATTATCAAGAGTTGATGAAATGGATGAATTTTCACCATTAACCATTCACGGTACAATGTCCATCATATGCGGGAGCGTGCGACATTAAACTCTTCTCCGTTGCTTCTACTCCGAAACAGAAAATTTCATTGTGTATTATATTACGTTATTCCCAGACAATGTTCACTTGTGTTGTATTCATGCTCCTTTCCTCAACTCAGAATACGTTCAGAATTCAGAGAAGCTCATAAAAAGGGTCGAGGATTGTTTAATATTGTGATCTCATATTCAGGCCAAATGTGCACGCTCTCAGAGAACATTCACTCTTGAACCAGCATGCGTCTGGTCTGGTGAGTTTGTCGAACACGAATACATTCCGCTTATTGGTCGATAATAGCTTCTCTAAAAGTTATTGCCGTTTACCATGACCGGTCTAAGGGTAAGGGTCGACAAAATATTTACGCATATGGTAACACTAGAGTTAACAGCATGAGTCATGAATCGTTAAACCATTAATTCCCATCGAATCTCCCAAATGTGAAGGAAGAGAAGGAAGTAAGCCTTCACAAGCTTTGTGTTGATTTGATTAAGAATTTGAAATATAGATGCCTACATCTATTTTTTCCTCGTTTACAATTGAAGTGGAGTGAAGTAAAAAAACATCCGTTCTACCAAGCTGTCACCAGCTGCTAAATCAACTATGAGCGTAGGGACTTTAACTTCGGAGAAGTATCCTCCAATCAACTAAAATATGTATGAACATTTTCTTCGAATCTGGCAACATGATGACTTTTCCTTTTCACAACTTTACTTCCTGTACGTTAAAAAATTGTTTCTTTTCCTTTCAGAAGTCCCTGGAAGTATGTGGGTTAATTGTTTACACAATTTTCCAAACAGTTTGACACAACTGGAACTGGAATGAATTCATTGTGAAAACTTTAGGGAATTGTTCATTGTTCTCATTTAAGAATAGCAGTGTTAAGTTTCTCCATAAAGATGTTTAAGCACACAGTGGCTCTTTGAGTGGGGTTCAATATGGTAAAATCGTTTTCCAATTTCTTCTTGTGTGAAAGACATTGTCTAACATACGCATGCCATCAATCTTCATAATGCTGGCAACGTGACTGCCGAAAAGATGTGTAGAAATAGGAAGGAACAAATTTAAGTATGCATGAATCGTTTCCATGCATATGCTCTAGACAGAAGGCCACCATGGCACGAGCGGAGGAAAAGATGCTTTTAAGATTAAATCCGCTGTCGGTAGATTTCCCGATAAAACTTGTGAACGCTGATATTTTGCATGCGTGCGAACAACGCATTTCCCTCGCTTGTGCATTCAGCAGTCAGTAAAAGAGAATTAATCATTCACCAGTACGATTTGGGCTATTCTCTTAGCACACACTATATTGCATCTATAGCATAAAATATTACAAAGTCACTATAAATCTCAGCTTTTGAATCTCTACGTATATTCCCCTTTTTCTACACAATTTATCATAAACTATAGTCATGGATTGTGCATTGCGTGATGGTGCGATGAATGTTAGGAGCACGTGTTGCCGATTTACAGTTAGTAGGTCACCCAGTTGAGCGGAGGTGCTAGAAGTCAATTTTAACAGCTGGACAATGCAAATCATGCTTTTTGTCTTGCCTAAAATCTATTAAGCTTCTCATGCCAAGTCAGCGATTGTAAATTGAACGAGCGGAAATAGAGACAAGAGAGCTTAATTTTATGACAAGTGTGACTCGTTCACATTCAACGACTCGTATGGCAAGAAAAATCTAATAAAGCTAACGGGATTTTTACACAAACAATTAGTAGACTGCCATAATGAAATTATTTTTGCTCGCTAGTCATTCGCTAACAATTTTGCATTTACATAAAACCAATGAACAATGATAACTAGTCTTGCTTGTTCGTCGTCAGTTTGCCCAGCTAGTGGATCTACGTGTCTAATGCACTCACCCTTTTTAAATTACAAAATATGAACTTCAAACAGAAAAAAGGTTCATTTTTTTTACTTCGACAAGAGATAAAAGCGACCACCCATGTAAAAGCGTTAAATAAATCACATAAAAAGATCACACTTCACAAAAACGTGCTGTTGTCTAGCTATTGACGTCTTGGGTTGGCGACTGGGAACAGACAAAGCAATTATATTACTACTGCTGCTTTCGTAATAGGAATGGGGTCTGGATAAGAAGTTTTTTCACCCTTCGGTTTTCTAAGGTAAATAACAATACTATGCATGAGTCAGTCTAACCCCAACATTCCGTGTGACTTTAAGATTTTATCACAGGAAGTCAAACATTGAAAAGGGAAACAGATTCACCTTTATTCAAGCTGAAATAACGAGGAGAGGTTTCCCCATTTCCCAACTACACTTGTTTGACTACTTGAGAAATCAAATGTGAAAACGGATTGGATGAGATCAAGCCAACATTAACAAAAGGGATACCAAAACATCTTTATGCAATTTATGTCTCTCATTCTATGTCATTTGGACAAATCTCACTCCCTGATTGTCTCATATCTTTGGGAATCATCAGTATTAACCTTGAAATAACTCTTGTAAACACACAAGTAGTTACAAAACTAAAGAATCTGTATTACCTAACAAGTTCATTTCTTATCAGGTACGACCTAGAGATGTTTTTAAATTTTATACGTCGTGTATATTCGGATAAAAATGGATATTAAACGTATTCATGTAGTTATTCCAAGAACAGCAAGGTTTTTTTTCTGAGCGAGGCAAAATTTCTCATAATTTTATGTAAGGAATATCAACAGGACATGGTAATCAAAAGATTCTCAAGTGCGTATTGAAGCTCTTCTCAAACGGCATGAGACAAACAAGCATATAAGACAATTGAGGTATGGTTGATGGCGCATCCCTTTTTTGCCTCTCACAGCTTTCAGTTTTTACGATCGACACCCTCATTTGCATTAAAAGAATTCTCGCAGGAGGAGGGCATCAGGTGAACTGAAGGAAGGTAAGGAACAAAAACGATAAAATAAAAGTAAACTTAAGTTAGTGTTGCACTTGCTAACAACAATACCAACCTTAAAGTCGACTTTATCCAAACCAAATAATATATGTACAAACACCGCAACAGATTATATGCAACAAAAACAGTACATACATTGTTCACTTCACACCGTAAAGTATTGAATTATACCTAAGAGCATAATCTAAAGACTGTTATGGTTATTGTACAGATTCAATATGTGAAGCAAGTGATCCTTGTATCTTCATGAAACTCAACCTGTGGACAAAACATACTTTTATGAGGTACGCGTTATGTACTCTGGTTGTTTGAAAAGTATGACGCTCCTTAAATTTTCAGCACTTTTTTAAAAAAGGATATAAAAGGGCTTGTTGGAACTTCCTCAACTGGAATTTCAAATGACCATGAAATATTTTCACAACAAACGGAATTTCATGAATATTATGCCATTTTCATTTTATGAAAATATATACCACAAAAATAAAGTAAGACGCAACGACCTACAAGACATAGTGTAATAAACCATCATCCGTGAAAAGGAAAGAGCTACCTATGCAATGCACGCAAGCAAAAGAATCTGGCAGCTGGAATGGAACAGCTTTGGTGAAAATGAAGAAAAGGAGAGATATTGCGAAATTGTGAAAGGGACGACAGGTCCAAACCAGGAGGCTGCAGCGATGTTTACGCTCTTTTCTCATGTACTACGTGACTATAAACGCTGCTACGTTAGACAGAAAGCAGATTCCATAAAAATCTCTCCTCGCGACACACACACGGATCTCGTTGAATGTAAAAATGTAGAGTAGAGGAAGTGAGCATGGAAGGCTGACAGACTGAATCCAAGATTCGATTTAGCCAAAAGTTTCAATTTCTTTCACTCACTCCCTCCAATTTTTCCTTATGGAATATATTCCAACATTTGTGCAGTATTCCAGCAATCCAAAGTAGTATAGCAAGGAACGTAGTAGTTTTCAGCTGTAAAGTGTACCTTGTTATTGCTCGTATTTAAAAAGATAGAAAGCAGCAAGTTGCAGCGCATGCTTTTAATCCAACAAAAGTCTCCAGACTCCAGAGAAAGCGTGAGAGTAAAGGGAATAACGCAGAGATGTTAAGCTGGAACGTACTACGTTGTCTACACATTGTATACAATTTCTTTCATAGGATGTACATATACACTAACTATATATTTCCTCTCCTTCAAAACATATCTCTACTCACAACACCAACCGTGTATATGTCCCTAAACCAAAGTCAGGGAAGTGGAGTTTTTCATACAAAAAAGTTTTCATCCTTTACTTTTACGTAACGGTCTGGCAATGCGAGAGACAGAGAGCGGAGACTGCAGCCTCCACAGGGAAAATTTTCTATATTGTGGTGTATTCATGTACCGAGAATATGTATGTATCTGCTTTCTCTAGCCTCTTTTCTATTCACAAGGATATCTTTAGTTTTCTCTACAAGGGTGAATGATGTATAGCTTGGAAGTTGAGCACACTGAATGGAATAATGTGGTATATAAGTCCATAAGTGCACTTACACCATTAGAAATTATGCTCATGGCTTATACATGCATGTATTTTATCTTATTTTTTGCGATACATGCGAAACTCCTATTGCTGGTTTCCTGCTCTTCACAGCAGCTTCAGATTCTACTACAGCGTGCAACTTTCACATCTCTCCTTGCACATACACACTCAACAAGAGAAAGGAGAGGACATGGACACGATCAATATTTTCGTATGTTGAGCGTTTGTTCCATATCCACAGTGAAACCGCCAAGTACACATATCACACCACGTACACTACTGCATCCCTCACGTCCTTCGAAACTATAATGTACGAGGAATGGAAGTAAATGACAATTAAAATTGATATTGTATGTGAGTTGATGAACTTTCCTCTGTCAGACAGAGTCATTGGGATAAATCAAATCACGCCATTCCGCCGTGGTACATGGCACCAGAGTTTCATGCAAGTAACAAAAACTTTAACCATTCTAGTGTAAGTCGACCAACTTTCATTTCATTGTAAATTCTGCTGGTTATCAGGGTATCTTCGTAAATTTAATTAAGAGTCTGGACATGTCCTGCAATGTAGGTTGAGGGCAATGCAACATTGGTATAAATTACTATATCTTCCCTCTTCTCAGCAAGCATTTTTGTACTTCATGAGATACTGTTACCATTTCACATTCCCGTCGGTAAAACGTGCCCAGTTTTTTCTCATCTTCAGAAAAATACAAATGTATCTAAGTTAAGCAGTAATTATAAGTATTTTACTGATAGAGACAAAATGTTTCCTTTACAAAGGATGCTTACATTTTTGTTCATTGTTTACAGTAAATTACATATTGCACGGATATGAATGGAATGACTATCATTGATATACAGAAAAACAGATTCAACCATTTCCTGAAAGCTTTGCACAATTTCACACAATTTGTTTCAAAAAGCTAGGTTGTAACAAATGGCCCTTTGCCTGATCAATGAATTTTGAATGAGCGAAACTCAATCCTAAAACCCCTCTGGAGTGGATAATACGATACCCAGATTATTGCGCTTACTGCTTCGTATTTCACAACCAACAGGGGTACACTTGCATAACTAATGGATACATTGTTTATGACCGTAATATACAATCGAACGTGATGCATTCATAGTTTGGATGGGGCCCAACAAAATGTACAGTTAGAGACAACTGATACAGCGCTTCCGGTAAAATTTTCTATGCATTATACAGTCCACTATACGCCGTATCGTACATGCATATATCAAAATTTCTTTGTTGCAAGAAAATTCGTTGTGAATATCGACACAATGAATGTTTTGTCATAGTTTATTTTAAAAATATGCAAAATTTCCAATTTAAACTACTGAGAAATGATTGGTGACTGACTGATAGATCCTGGTCTAGTCTTCACCGCCAATATCAAGAGCAGTTTTGTAGTTTAGGTTGTCGGCCAGTTTATAAACAAATGTGGATTATTTATAAATAGAAATTAAGGTGCAAGCCAGAATGTTTTACTGAAGAGTGACTTATGATAAACACATACACTGAAAGTGTATGTATTTACAGGAAACGAACACAGGCCAAATAATTAGCCAAAATGCATTATTTTGATAATTTCGGCATATATGTAAGTTATGAGTGCATTAATCTACTATTCATTCAAAGTTAATCTATAAGTGTGCACACAGAAAATTTAATGGCTACAGCACCAGCATACCACAAGGCGAGAATGCATTTTATATCGGCCGACGAGTACATTACAATTTACAATTACAAGATCCACTTTGTATTTTTATTGCATACTTTTCTATTCTACATGAATTTAGAACTCATTGTTCGATGTTTTCATTACTGATGCTACACGTTTCCCTCATAAAATGCGAAATGTTGAATGTGTGTAAGTGCGATAAAGTATTAAAACTTAACAAGTTTCAAATCTGAATCACTATCGCTAGTGGTCGAAAATGCTACTGCGAGAAGATGCAAAGGATATTAGCAAACATCACTGATTATATCTGCCAAATTTCACAATTTGCTCTGCATGCACATTTCAGACAAATTGCAAGTGCAAGTGTGCAAGTGGTAAGGCCCTAACATGAATGAGTAAACTCATCCAACCATTATACTTACAATAATATGTAGATGGAAGATGAGGATGAGAGTGAAATTGTGAAATCTTTAGGTATGATTTAATGCTTTCCCAAATGGGCAACCAAAATACTCTCAATTAGATGCAGTATCGACCAGCCTAAAATATTTAAGCCTATTCCAATATTCTTTCAGTCAGTCACCCGACCTTCAACAAGTTTTCGCGCAGGTTGAGTAGCAGACACAGTCAAGGTGGAAAGGTAGTCATTCCTCTATAAAAGTTGAGTGACTCTTCTGTCACATCTACTCTTCAAAATTATTAAGTTCTCTCGTCCAATCTAATTTGAGTCATAGTTGCATGCAATCAGTACATCAAACTTAAGAGCTAACTTGTGACAGTAAAATAAAAGCTTACCAAAGAGCAAGGGCTCCGATCTCAACATGCCTTGAATAGAACGGAATGAAGCTTCTCACGTTCTCACGCATTCATTGGAACAAGCTATTTTAAACATTTGACACACAACAATAACCACGCTGTGATTTTTAATTTTGACACAAGACACAAATCATCCTTATAACGTGTCTCTTCACTGTTTTCACTACAATTATTTTACTATGTAAATTAAAGTACCTGTAAAACCAAATCGTTCACAAGATTATATAATCAATAACATTCACATAAATCTGCATCGCACAAAAAACAGACACATCTCACAAATTCATAACGATTTGACAACTGCAAATCTCCGCGGTGTCAAACTCATATCATACGGCTTTCTTCAACGTCATAGCCAACAGGTAGTAGCTCAGTGATGTGTTCATCGTGGAGCACCAGAGTATACTGAAAGCTCAGATGCAAACAATGTGCATCTAGACAGCTTTTGCCGAGTAGCTCGGGATCACTCGACGTCCCTAACAAAGTATCATGTACATTCATACAACGTACTGTCTGATAAGCTTATATACAATATCCTATTCTTTGGGATTTACTTTTTTGCTTTGAGAATGAATCTCCGTCCATATAGAGTCCTTCACACTGAGCAGCAGAATACAGATATGTATAAAGTTCCCCTCATGTTCAGAAGCAGGCTCTTTCCTTTACCCATAGCAGTAGCGTATGATTTACTTTACAACTGAAATTCTCATCTCAATCTTAAGCTGAAATGCTGCTTGAAGCTGGCTACGTCTGTTTTTGAGCGACCACCACTAACCACTGTATTATCAACAATGCAACAGTGTAGAAACGAATGTGCACAGTTCTTTTTGTAACTCACAACGCATTCTAGAGGATGGTTGTAAAACAATGTTCTTCGTGAACATGCTCCTTCATCGTAGTTCATTTTCATGTCTGTAGACTTCATCTCAAGGCTATGATTGCATTCCCGTACAAAGGTATTGAATAGAACTAGAACGTTAAAGTACAAAAATATGTCTAAAGAGACTCGCTGTAGAGGCAAAAAATAAACTGAAAGGAGGAAACTTCGTGGTTCAATTATGCTTAAAAGCAATTCAAGGATACCCCTTGAGATGGGTATTAACCCCTGTTGAGTCCCAATGCAACTACCCGTTGTAAAGATTCTCCAGAGTTTTGGATAAGGTTAAT
>JAHZNA010005550.1:0-22184 GCA_027743935.1 Sinodicranocentrus sp. ZH6 | reverse complement strand
TTGGTCAACGAAACTTTCGAAGTTGAGAAGGAAAAATTTGAATCCAAAATTGCTTCATTGTCTGCAACAGTTGCTAAATTAAAGGAGGAGCTGGAGAAACGTGAACATTCAGAAACAGAGTTAACACAAATGGAAGTAGCTTTGAAAGCTGAAAAGGAGGAAATTGAATTTAAATTGAATAGAAGTGAAATAAGGATTCGTGAACTAGAAAATTCTATAATAAAATGGGAAGGCATGATTAGTTCAGCTGAAGTTAAACTTAGGGAACAAAAAAGCGCTTATGAATCTGAGATCTCAAATTTAGCTGCTGCCAAAGATTCTGCAATACTTGAACTACAAGAAAAAATAAAGGTAGCACATTCTCGAGTGTTAGATTTATTAAATTTGGTGATGTTGATGACTTTATTTTATTAATGGCTCAATTTATGCTGAATTTGTAGGAAAAAAAGAAAGGCAGTGTTGTAATGGTTAATCGTTCTACTCAAGGAGATAGCTACACATCCCTTCTAGGTATTTATTTTACATTTGCTATACCTGTAAACAATTTTATTACTGTTATATCATTGTTTTTGGTCGTTATTTTCAGAAACTATCAAACATTACCGAGTAAGGGAGGACCGTTTGAAGTATGAATTGAACAAAATCAGAACTGCGAACGAGGATATTATGAAACACCAAGATGCAAAACTCAGCAAAGCTCAATCGGATGTAACACATCGGGATGATATAATTAAAGACCTTGAAAATAAACTAACAATGGTGAATCGGGAACAGGTAAGTTATCTTCGTTTGAATATGAAAAATATATTGTTCCCTTGGTGAGGAAATGTATGTATATATTGTTTTTAAACTTGAATTGTATCCCTCAGGTAACAATAAGCGTTCAGTGCGATCTTCTAGAGGAATTGGTAGAACGCTCGCAACAAGGAGAGCGAGGACTACTTCCAGATTTTTTTCCTGATGTTGCTCCATTACGGAGAGAACTTAAACGTGCGGAAGTAAGAATTGACCTTCTTCAAATCCAACTTCAGAAAAATGCCAGTACCATGAGTAAACTTCTTTCTAGCGGGTATGTTACGTATGAATTTATTTAGCAGATTATCTGAATCCAATAATATGCAGCTTACTTATACTGACTTTAACGGTGTTTTAGGAATGATCCTCAGGACAAGCCAATCCAAGATGTTGTGTAAGTTGTCTGAGTTAAGCATGATGTATTTTGTAAACTAGGTTTTTTCATTAATTATATTTCTATCGCAGAAGCAAGTACAGACGCCCTGCTGGTCCTCACTTCAAATATCCTAGTCACTTGATGCCTCAAACGTCGCCTTCTGATATGCTCTTCAATCCTAATAAGCGGGCTCAAGCTCAATTTAATGAAGCAAATAAAAGACAAGAAGCAATCGTGATCAAGAAGGAACCGGTTCTAGTTGCGTTTACTAAACAAGAGCCTGAACCTGTGGAAGAGTTGAAGATTCATTCCAAAGATGATCATTTACCAGATAATGAAATACGTGCACGCGTCGCCGAGTCTGTTAAAAGTCAAACTACGCTCGGTGAGAACAATACTAACATGCCGGTGTCAAATGTGAAGAAAATGGTTGATTTAATAGAAGCACCTACCAGAAACAGTCCTCAAACAAGTGTTTGTAGCAAACCAGGGATCTCAAATCAAGCAAAAAAGGCTTTTTCGTTTGAAGAAAAGAAGGAAAATGTCCCAGCTCGTAGTGTTCGACGTGATGATTCCAAAACCTTAGGGACTCAATCTATCAAAACCGAAGAAGATGACATGTCATTAGAGGACTATTTTAAAGCTCATCCAGAGCATGCATGGATGGGCGAGTTGAGTAAGAATCTTAAAAATAAAAAGGCTAACAATAAATAATGTTTTTGTTTGTTAAGTTTTGTACAGATGCAATTTTTTAAAAAGAAATTTTGATATTTTAATTTTAATGTATCTTCCAAATGAATCAGGAGACAATTATGGTGCAGATTTAATGGTAAACTTAGTCAATATACCAGGAATGTATTTAAACATTACTTTTGTGACATTAAATTACCTGGTGAAAGTGAAATGACTCATTTGTTATGTTCTTTCAACTGATGATTACCTCGAAACTTGTAAGTTAAGGTTTTCGATTTATATACATATCGTACAGTCTGCATTTGCTGCGCATTATTATTCTATAAAAATTTCATGTTGTTGGTTACTTGCAATGTATCGGTAGATAGGGGAGCAGAGTTTATTTTTTTCTATAAACAGTATAATTAGTATACGCTATTTAAGTTTACCATTAAGTAGGTAATCTATACGATGATTATGGTTGCATGATTGATACGACTGTCACCTTACAAATATTGAGACACGTACATTTTCTGTTAAATGTCGGTTTTCGCAAAATGCACAAATACCTTAAATTGGGCTCATTTCATGAGCACATTCCCATCCACACTTTTTAATTTGTAGTCATTTGTTAATGAAGTATTCGTTTGCATTATAATTATCTAATATAACCATCATCACATTATGGACAATGGGGTTGGAAAATAAACGTGCCCAACAGTCATCTTACGATTTCCCAACCAATATAAAAGCCAATGAGGCAGATTCCACATCGTACTGACAATTATCTCGGCACCTTTAGATTAATGCTTAGCCTGACTAGAAAACAAAGGATTCACTGATTGTAGGTGTGAAATTATCATGTACCTCTTCAGTAATGACTATTTACTACACGGCGTACCTTTTCCCCCCATAAATTGTGAAAAGTGTGAGAGCATCTGCATCCACTACATCACACGTTTCTGCACGCATTTGGAGTTGAGGATTTCCTATTCCTTCTTCTTTGGTAATCCGCCATCGCAATTAATCTTCAAGGCTTATAATTTCCTTTAACAAATAAGGAAACGAAGCCAAATAAAGCCACAGGTGCTGCAGGTCTCTTTTCGACATTATGACTGTCTTTAAATTAATGAAAGCAACTGACTCGTTGCAAAGCTTTAGCCTTATTGTTAGTGATTATTCGCTCTCGACAGGGTCGCAATGGTTAATGACGTTGAGAAAAATGATATTTTACAAAGAAAAATCATGACATAAACGCACAGGATGATAAAAATTTTCCTGTTTTGCGTACCAGCCCCTACAAATTATTTTGTTGATTGATTATTTCAAGCACAAAAGCTGGCTGACTTGAAGCTTCAAATTAACTAATATCAACCTTGCACGAATAGTTGTCACTATATTTAAAGAACTTTACGGTTTATGTTTCTTTATTCGATTTAGCTCGATCATAATACTGTTCTCTTCACAAAACTTATTAACTTATATCAGCAAAAAAAATAAAGAATTCATTAGTTAGATAATCACAATTAACCTTGAATGAAATGAAACGAAATGAAGAGAACAGCTTCAATCGCACTCCTTTTATAGGTGCAGAGGCAAATGCTAAAAGTAAAAATACTGGGAAGGTGCCAGCATGTGCCAATAAACCCATTATCTTTATTCTTCTTCGTATTATTTTTCTTTTAATTTGCTACATTTTGCAAAGTAGCATCACCTCCAAAACTACTCGATTTACCAAGCAACTAGCTTAACTCAGACTTCCATGATGAGTAATTAATGCAAGCTATTTATTCCCTGCTTACAATATATATCATTTCCTTTTGAGTTGCATTTTCTATGGTCAGTCATTGGCAAAACTTGAGTGTCGTAATTTGGATTCGTGACGCTAAAAGTTTCCTACATAAAATAAAAATGTCCTTTTGTTATCAGACCAATTCCCTCCCATTCCGTTTACAGATAGTGGTTAATACTTTAGCCAAACAAAAGAGTAATTATGTAAATGTTATGCATGGTGCGGAACGGAGGGAAATGCTGCTGAATGTGAGAACACTGATGAGACAGTGGAGCAAGTGAGTGAAAGGTATATTCCAGTTTTCTTGTCATGGATATGGATTGTGTGAGATATTATGATGATAGCAGTATTGGTGGGAGGATGGTGGCTGACTGAAAAGGCGGACGTGGAAGGTAATAAGGTAATGGTAATGGATTGGGGAAGGGGATGGAACTCTCTTTCTCTCCGTAAGACACTGGAAGATTGATGGATTCTGCCTAAAGATGAATAGATGTGGGATCACTGGAGAAGATGAAGAGAATAGTTGGGCCACAGCTGCATGAATCACTTGAGAAATTATCGATATCCTTTTTAGTCTCTTTTCTTCTCTTTGGGCATTCCGAAAACACCAACTTGCCGCGTCGTCTACGAATCTACAGAAGATGGAAATGTTGTAAAAGTTTTCAAAAAATGGTTTTATAATTCTAAAACAGGCAAAAGCTGCAGATTTTCGTATATTCCTCAAATTTAATTTTGAAAATATTGGACCGACTCATAAAAGCTAATGATAATGATGGTTTGCTCATCTTTCATAAAAATTAACTGTAATAAACGAAAAACCATTAAAGAGCAGCGTAAA
Organism: Sinodicranocentrus sp. ZH6; assembly: GCA_027743935.1. NCBI lineage: Eukaryota > Metazoa > Arthropoda > Collembola > Entomobryomorpha > Entomobryidae > Sinodicranocentrus > Sinodicranocentrus sp. ZH6. The sequence goes on along the minus strand of JAHZNA010005550.1, from coordinate 17,711 downwards.
CCCAAAAGAGTTTCAGATATATACGCAAACAATAGAAAACCTACGTTCATTCTCATAAAAATGCCTTAAAATCTCCCTCATGTCTGGGCAAATGTACGTGACGTAAGTTACAAAAAAGGAGAGAAAAGAGGGAACGTCGATCTACCATTAATATTGAGGTAAAAGTTTGAAAGAAATACGACAGCCGTACTGAAGAAGGTTAGAAATGTAGTTGAATGGAGAAAGTCAGAGTTTTCTGAAAAAGCTATGAAAAAAGTAAATGCCCCAATGGAAGCCGTTTACATTTTCCCATGCTGCCGCTCTTTGTTGACAGAAGGTTTCATAAGCTTGAATAATTGGACATCTATATTACAATCAACGGAACGTGAAATGCTCTTTCCTGTTCATTCCTTGTTCTTCTGACAATGCTAAATTGTTGAGGCTTTCTTCCAATGCTGAAAAATATTGTGGTGGATTTGTGTGCCATAGAAAAATGAGTTTTCTTCCGCAATAACTTGCATTTCATTTTTTTCCCACTTCCTCCAGGTTATTTTTTTCAGTCTACACTCCAGGTTTCTTCTTTCCTGGAAGGATTTAATTTTAAATATGAGCTGCATACAAAAACAACCTTCAAAGGAATTTCCGAGAAGGGAATTTTTTACAAGAAATCATTCCTCTACGAGAATCCGCCCCTGAAAACAAGTTCTAATGACTCATTCATCTTTAACCTTCCTTTTTTATTTGAAAAGTAACTCGTGTTCTGTTGTGACTGCTGTGATTGCATTCCAGTATTGCTCACTTTTCTCTCACCATGTATTTATTTTGTTGTTCCAGTCCCTCTCACCCACTCACTCTCCTTTTCCAATAAAACGTTCCCTTTTCACGTGAGATTACACTTTTCCCGGAGAAAATGGTTGTTTTGATAAAATAGCATAAGACTTTCAGTGGAAACGTCCAAAAGCAAACAAATATGGAGTGAGGATAATGGGAAATTCTTCCTTCTCTTCTCCGAGGTAAAAGACAAGTGCTTCTTGGTAGAGAAATGTTTTGAGAGAAAATCATCCCAGAATTGTTCGATGAGAAGAGATGGACTTCTTGGTGGACTTTAATCCTCAGGGAAACACGCCCAGCGGGACACTAGTTTTCTTTCACGGACTCCATCCAACTTGCCAATACGAAGAAATACGGAGACCGCATTAGTCTTTTATGTAGTTCGTGTGTCGTGTCCCTTATAAAATTGCTCTCATTGTGTATTTCTGTATTGTGGATTTGTTCCAGGGTTTGTGCACTTGAGCGCCATAATGTTTCCTGAATACTTCCTCCTGCGTGCTGACAAATAGTAAAAGGATAACGTTCTTAATGACCAGCTCTTTCGGAGCATTCAGTCCGAAGATTGTTTCAGTTTATAAATCTCGTCCTACAAGTCTCTCGACGTTTCCTTTACAAAAGAAGTGAGATTGTCTTCTACGTTCACAAAACTTCTTGTTTCCCTTTGACAAAAAAAATCCATTTAAATTCTCTGACCTCTTGACCCATTCAAGTTTTCGTGTCAAAAAGGCTCATGCCTCGAGAGAAGGAAAACGTGAAAGGAAATATTGCACAGTGTTTTGTATTTTGAGTCATTCACAAAGAAAGTCAACGTAGACATGGAAAATGAAAAGACATTTTCATTAGCCTTTCCCTTCCACGCTCAGCATTTCCTTTATACTTCTCCTGCAAATTGTTTCCTTTCCTTGAACCGCAATTGTATCAGAATTCCGTGGAATAAGCTTTCACCATTTGACCTTGTCGTTTTTACAAGTCACTTTTAAGTTTGCTAGCTGTCATTGTTCCCATTCACAGAAGTTAAATGGGGACACGTCAACAAAATATATTTCCCTTTTCAAAATCAACTTTCTTAACGCAAGATTCCAGGGATGGGAACAAAAAGAGAAGTTCATATTACTCAAGCAAATTGTATTTCACTGGAACAATCCTATTTCGTCTTGTGAAATTGTCAATACGAAGGGAACTCATCGATAAGTTCTTTCCCTGTCTGGGACGAACAAGAATATTAGAGGGAAATTCTAATAGAATTAAGTTGGTTTACGATCTTCCACGATTAGACTGCGAGTATGAATGTGTAAGAGGAGCTGAGATTAATTAAAACTTTCATGACTCTAATATATCAGTATAACAGCAATTACATTGTACATACAGGTTTTCGTTACAACTCCCTTGATGGAACACTTGTGCTAACTGCTCCATTTCCTCTTCTTATTTTACTCTCTGCATTTGCTCATATATGGCAAATAATACATTTCACCATACTCCATTACATTGCAAGAAAGTTTTATCATAATTTATACTTTTTCATTTCTACTCGGAGCAATAAAAATGAGGGTATATTATGAAGAAAGAAGTGGAAAAACAGGGGCGGTATGTGTGTAGCAAGAAAAATACGAGGCTATGAAGACAGATAAAAAAAAATCAGAGATAAACTTTAGAAAGTTGGAAAGGGGAGAAGTAAGGAGTAGGGTTCAAGTCTCACGTGGAATAAAAGATAGCGCTTTTGTTCTCTCTTGAATAAAGTCCAATATGAACTAAGAGACTATTTATAGGAAAGTGTTTCTTTTTCATGGAAGGAAATGTACTCGTTGTTTCACCCAATGGGTTTATAACTGAGCTGGTGGTTCTGTCAATATCAAAATATTACAGGTATTTTAATGGAAATTTCCAAAATCTCTTAAAAACTCGAATAATTTCACATTTTACTGTATTTTTCACTATAACTACAAATTTTCATAGATAGTTTTTAGTACAGCCAGGCTGTATAGTTGGGAATAGTTTTAAAACTTTTTTCTCTTCTTCTCCATTGCTGGATTCAAATGTAGCCCTTCCCAACAGAAATCCCCCACCTGGTATGTAGCAGTTTACTGATTACCTCTCATGGACTTGTGCACCCAAAGAAGAATGCAACTGTCAAAGATATTTCCCCCTGAAAATAAATCTTTGCCAAAGATTCTAATTCCAAGTAGGAACCATGTTACTCACACTTGTACGCACATTCATGTGTGTACTGCTATCACACTGTGTTCACAGGAAGCCCAGCACGGTCTACAGAGAAAAAGCATCAATAGAAAATGAAGGAAACGCACGAAAAATAATCATTCCATGACCAGTTTATGTTTTCTCCTGCTGCGACAATGCTCCACACGCAAAAGAAGAGAAAGCAGAGGATATTATGCTACTTTTCTTTGTGCCTGAAGCATTCTTCACATTTTCCACATGTTAGCCTTCCACAAAATGGTTTACTCTTTTGAATTATCTGTTCACTGAAAAATTGTCTCCCTTTGTTGAGAAAACAGCACATTATTGTTTTTCAACTGAAAAATGTGGAAACTCACGGGCTGTTATGACATCGTGTATTCACCACCCACCCTCCAATATTTTATTATCAGTGGTTGATTTTAAACAACTTTCTTCTTCCACTTATTCCCCAACCCAACATGAGACCATTTTGATGAGACATTTAAAATGTGTTCGTTTGGGTCAAGTGTGGAAGAGTAGGAAACGCATGTTTCCTCTCAAAGAGAAGAAGGAAAACACTCCAATTCTTCTCATTTTCTTGCTCACCCAGCACATTACTTTTGAGCAGCTGCACTAAAGAAAAAAGTCCTTTCGCTCCACTACATAGATGCCTTTAATGGGTCATTTTATTTTGAGAATGATATGTGAGATGATGATTACCACAATGGTGATGATCTAGATTGCCGTAAGAATGATATGAGATGACACCCGAGACTAATTTCCCAGTTAATATTTCCTCGCCATAAAGCTGTCTCCTTTCTCAATGATGTATATGAAAGGGAGTAGAAACTATGCTCGTTTATTAAATCCCCTCTTTATGTCAGATATATTTTCCTCCTTCTCCCTCCACAAAAACTATTGGCACAACAACGTAACGGTTTTTCCTCATTGCTCATCTTTTCCAAGGGTGGCTGCAAAAGTGGGTATGACACTGGATGAAAATATTCTGGAACATAGAACATACATATCAAAATGATACTTACTCCCCACACGACATAAACTGTAACACAAAAAAAATTATGATGAGTTAGCGTCTCGAGAGAGAACGTGTATGGAGTGCGTCCACTGCGATGGTGTGAAGGATACGGTTTTTTTCTTTCATCAGGAAAAATAACACATATCCTAAAGACTTTTATTATTTCAAGTGTTACGAAAATGACCCGATGTTGCTGTCCAAGTGCCATTAACTTCACTTGTCCTGATCAACCATTTTCATGATGAACATCAACCATAGGGGATGTTCACAATAGAGTTTCACTTCACATGAGCCACCTACAAAAAATATATATTTGAGGATGAGAGAAACTACACGTTTTTATAATCGAATATATACATGTACCCATCTGGATTTCATGGAAAAATAAATAAATTACGTATTTACTGTATCAATACAGGGATGCCATGCATGCGAAAAATCCAACATTTAACCCTCCAACGAACTCCACTACCAGGTATGTTTATTGTAGAGTCACGTTCTCCTCATAATTTAACATTCATACGAAAATACGCATCACCAGCTCCCATTTCCGCTCAAATTAACAACGAGCCAAGAGAAAATCAAAAATCTTGCAGATTCGAATCATCCATGTATTGTAAGTAAATGTGTAATAAAATCAGCTCATGTAACAGCTTCCCCTAGTCATCTCACGTGTGTACACCATTAATCGTATTCTCATTTGCAGAGACACTTGATACGAGAATCATTCGAGTAGAAATGGGAGCAGAGTAGCGAATAAAATTCATATTTACTGTTACCCAACAACCCATCATTACATCGTGGCTGCTTAATCAACATTTAATATTAGGCAGTTATTATCCAAAGTTGGCCCACCCATGCTTGACTTATTTGATTATTGCCGTTATGAAAGAGTAATTTACTCAATCCATTTACAATTTCAGGTGTGCAGTGATGTGCCCCCTATTTACTTGGTTCAGAGGAAGGCATTAAAATATTATGGAATTTTGGAGCAACGAGCAGGAGGATAAGAGTTCACCAGGATCACTACCATTTGAATCGTTTTATAATGATTAGCATTTTCCTCCACGAAGATAACACTAGGGTTGCTCTGATATGGAAAATACAATATTTTACGCACTACACACACGACGGCTACAATACGTGAGTCTTTGAGGCTGAGACCGTGTGTCCTTTGTTCGCATTTTATGTTTCTCTTTGCATTTTCGAGGGGTCGAGTTTCAATGGGGATTTTCATTGTAATCATCATCACAATCGGAGAGAGAGAACTCATGACGCTTTTTTTACCATGATGCATGGTGTAAATGTACATGCATACATTTACCCTTGCAGATATTACCCTTGTCTTGTTCGTTGGTTGGCATGGATGTGGAAATTATTGCTGTCTGTTACGAGGCTGATGACTGTTGGAGACATGAAATTACACTCGTGAATGATCTACATGGATATCTCTAGTCTATTTCTCTTTTTATTTTGCTGATGGAATCATTTTATTGCCACTGAGCTCCAGGTTTTATCGCTTCCCCTGCGGATTAAATATTTTCTTCACTGCTTGATGCACATTCGAGGATGGTTAGTATACAGATATCAAAATATCCTGACGATATATATATGCATTGTCACAGTTATGTACTGTTTTTGGACTGGAGAGTGCGATATCCTACTAATAATATCTTATCGAGTTTCTTCATTTCTTCAATACGAATTCGACCACCGACAGGCCAGCCCTCTTAGTTTTCCTCCTGGTTTTCCAAATTATCTAACGAGATGAATGTGTGTGTGAGAGAGCATTAGTGCTCCTTTAGCTTGTCCATTATTTTCTTGTATTGATGGCGCTTCTACAAATGACTGCCATTTCATTAAATATGGATAGTACTTTTACCGTATTTTTACTACTTCATTCAAGCATAAAGGGGTGATCGTAAAATCCTGCAGGTCCTTTTTCCTGTTTGTATTCTAACTGCTTCCTTTCTCTTCGTTTCACCTACAACAAGTAGTGTAACATTTTGGAATGACAATGAAAGAAGAAGAAAAAAAATCCTCTCTTTGGATTGTGCTTTAGCTCTTTTTCTTTTTTATTCCATTTGGGAGGAACATTTGGGAAAGTATATTGGCTAATTTATGGTAAAATAGAGAGTGGCAATGTAAAAATGGATGTTTAAGTAAATCACTCAACTGATTGGGATTTACTCATAGATATAAATTCTACTACTGGTTTAATATCGGTCACTAATGTTTTCCAAGTATATGAGTATTGAAAGGGAAAGGTTAAATTTCTAAAGCAATCATTTTCCTGTCCGTCCACCTTTTTAAAACCAAATTGCAGAAAGTTGCGAAAAGACTTTTTTTCCCTAGCAAAAACCAATAATTAAAGGTGTAGCCTATGTCATTCTGTCTATTTCCCTTCCTAAAAGTCCAATATTAAACAGAGTAAAGCAACTAGCAACAATTTCCTGGGTAATAAATATTTAACAGTCATTTCCGACATTTCCCCATTTATGGAGTCATCATCTCGTGAAATTCGCTCATAAGCAATTTACCTCCACCGGAACAAATATTGCACAAAAAGCACTTTTGCGAATCGTTAATTTTTATCCCTATTATTTCGAACCATCAAGGATACACCATCCTCACAAGCTTTCCACTTCTTGTTAGTCATTCATAGCTTTAAATTAGGAGAAGGGGACACCATTCTCTCTACCTAAGGACGAATGTTATTTTGAAAGTATTTTACGATCTCCTTTCCGAAAAAAGGATTTGAGTAGGAATAAAACTGTGCAATGAAAATTTTGTATTGTTCCCACTACATTTTATTGCAGAAGCGAATTATCCTCAAATAAAACGATTCCACTAGTTGAGAGTCAAACAAGGGGAAAGGATCGCCCTGCATTTAAATGCGGCTTCCTCCTCCAAAAAAGAAAATTGCTGAGGTCAGCCACAAAACGAATAGTGTATAAATTATACTCAATAATAAACCCGAATTGCTCTTGCTCACATTTTTTCTGGGAAAAAATGTCACAACTTGAGAATAAGCTTATCATCAAACAGATTGAAAAGAGCGAATGTAATCAACCCATGCAACTGCTCATCTTTAATTCAATCCAATTTTATCTATTAGATTAAAACGCTCAAGCTTCTAATTGGGTTCGGGAGAAGAACAAAGTCATTTTTATTAGTTGTGGATGTGTGTCATATATGCATTTATTTTCATCCATTTTCTCCCCTCATTGTTGAGGGATGTTGGCAATCTATCTGTCTCTTTATGAGTGTCTTTGTTGGCCACCCATCACCACAGGAGAAGTGGCCTTAATTCTGCGAAACAATCAGTCAGAGTGACAGGAATAAACCGCAACGTGTAATGGAGCCGCTTGACAAGATGCGTTCTCTTTTCTGCCATGATGATTGCAAGGAGTCGTTCACTCTCCAGTAGCTTGTCGTTTGTAATCATCCACCAGATAGGATTACACAAATTTTCTAAATTAGGGATGATGATGGTTCTCCCTCGGGATTGATTTGATGTTACTTGTCCCTTTCATCTGGAATAAAAGCTCAAGGAAATTAGAGTATTAACTGTTAAGGATGAAAATCCATTTGAATTGGGGTTGCAAGGGGAAAAAATGAAATTTCCAGATTTTCTCAAAAAATTTCTCCTGATTTCCAAGAGCTACATATATAGCCCTAAAAATAAATTGAAATGTGGGGGAAATAAATAGGATGGTTGTAAGATTCAGGCGTGATATATTGTTAATTCAATGACGCTTCCAAAGAAGACGAAGAAAAAAGACAAAAGAGGCACAAAGACAAAATGCATGTGTGAGTATGCATGGGTGAAAAAAATAGCGTTTTCTCACGTGTAGCAAATCCATCAAATTGTTGAAGGATAAACATAGCTTTGCACATTTCTCTCTCGAGTTTCCCTCGAAAGGAGGAAAAGTAGAAAGGAATTGTGTGAAAAATGCTCCCCACACAAAAAGAAGGCATCCCATAACTCTTTGTCGGGGAAGACCTGCCACTCCAAGAGTTGAGAATGGAATAATGGACACAATGTTTGTGTGCAATGCCATTTTCGTATACAAATATATGCAACTGTGAAAAGAAGACTCTTTATATTATTGCTCTGCCCTTTTTGTGTACACATGTAGTGACACGTATTTGTGGTAACTGGTTTTGTATTAAAGATATTACATTGTCTTACATACCAACTTTCCCTTCATGTGTCTCACCGCACCAAGCACAACTGCCAAGTGGTTAGAAGTAAAAACGGTGTAAATAGGAGAGAAGGAGAGGAAAGAGAAAATCATGGATTTCCTTTTGTGCCAAAATGTATAACGAGAAAATGTTTATGTCTCTTTTTTATCCTGCTGGAGAACAGGAGATATATGTCGAGCGGCTCACAACAGACCGAGTCAAAATCAAGAAATGGTGCACTTAGCAAGATAAATTTTACCAAAAATATTGCACAACATTCTCCTGCCATTTTCTCAAATACTATAGTTCTCTCCATTCTCACATGATTTAGGATAATTAAATGCACCCACTTTAATGCTTTGATGAAAGGGGAAAAAATTAAAAAGAGGATCCCTCCACTTTTTTGACAAAAGGCGCTAAAATGCTAAATTACGAAACACTAGGAATTATTTTTCTCTCTTTTTTCGTGGGTGGATGTCTGAGTTTGAGATGAATTGCATTCTCCCAAATACGTCATGTCTTGCAAGAAAGGCTATCAATGATTGTAATATTCCGGCTCGCTGTCTCCATCTCGATATCCCATTTCGTCGAGGAAATATTTAACTAAAGTAGAGAGACGACGATACTTGTTTTTTTCCACTCTGAGAATCTTTTCTTCCCTATACGAGCAGTTTAAAGTTTAGCGAAGAGTAAACGGTAAGCTTAGGAATGAGAGGAAGGACGGATGAGCAGGCTAGATAAGGAAAAGAGGGAAAAGCCTTGCTTACTTTTTTTCTTCTTCTCTGCATTTTTTTCTTCTCTCTCTCTCTCTTCTTCCTCCTCACTTGTGGTCTCAGTGGATATGTCTACTTTGTGGAGAGGGAAAGGGAGGGAGATGTGCTCACTCAAGTGCACATTTAATACGCATATATTCAAATCCATAATGTTTTAGTGCATACAAGCCAACGATTCAAGATATGTGTGCGGAGGTGACAGAGACAAAACGATTCTTACTCCTTGCCTATTTTGTCTTCAAGAGATCAACATTCACAACCTCTAAAAATCTCCTGCTACTTCTCACAGCTTTAAGGTTTTCTAAAGCGCCCAGACATGTAGACATGTCGGCTGCTCTTTCACATCCATGAACGCATGCCGTATGCATATATATGCCGGTGCGATATGAGATCACTATACATCCCACTTGCATCATCCACTCTGAAGGTGGTTGTGTGCCTTTTGAGAATGTGAGCAGATGAGAAACGGTCTAAGAATGGAAAGTCCTACAACAGCTTAGCTAAAAGGTATTACCATTGGATTTCTATCTTTTGCATTACATTTTACATTCCTATAGATTTCCTCGCCTTGGATAAATTTCTCACACACAAGTTGAGAGGGAAAAGAAATACAAACGAAATGTCATGCATGTTCGGAGAAAAGGATTTTAGCGAAATCACACCTTGAAGTCTTCGCGTGAGGATGATGAGTGAGAGGATGGGTGGGTGCTAGAGCCTATGTGTTTTTTAGCCTGTCGTGCCGCTCGCTGTGTGGCTCACTCTTTGAATAAATAGTGTTTTTCAAAGATTGTTTCACATTTTCAGATCCGAATATACTTGCTCGGGATGAGTGATGATGAATATGATAAATGAATCCGGGCCGAGTATTTATCATGATATTTCTGTTGAAAGATGACAAAACCCGTCCAATCTTCATATGAATGAGAGTACATGAGAGCACCACGCATTCTTGTCTAGGGAAAAGTTGTCTTTAAACGTGGACATGTCCGGAACTAATATTAATACTCTTGTAAAGCTCCAGGGATTGAAGCACTGGTGACTGGTGGCAAGAGGAGTCATTCATTACTGATGAGAAATCATCCGAAAAGACGTGCCGAATCCGTAACCAAGCCTCGCATTTTCCTCACAATGAGCGTCATACAATTGCATCTCATTCAAATAGTTTTAGCTTTGTACATTGTTTTTCAATGAGTGGGTGGATCTACTCGTTCTCAATGAAGCCAAGAAAGTTAACAAAACATGTTTTTAAAAACATTTCTACCTAAATTTCAGACTCCACAGTTTCTAGAAAGAAGGGTGGGAGTGGGTAAACTTAGGAGGAGAAACATAGACAAAAAAGTGTTCCATGTAGAGGAAAAAATGACTACTTGTCATGACTCGTAATAACACTTGAATTATACTATCACATTGGATAAAATTACAACCGGGGTGGTTTTACTATCTTGATAGAAGGGGAATATACTACCGGATGGAGGAAATCTATAGAGAAGTGTAATGGTACATGTAATAAATAACAAAGTGTTTTTTGATAGTGTCAGCATCTTTTGTAATAAGAAGTCTGAGAATATGGATATGAGGGATCAAAGTATTGATCAAAGGATTTTTTCTTGAAGAGCTTACTTTTCCGGATAAGAAGCTCTTCATTTCATCATGCGTATCATCTTTTGTTGACCATTTCTCTGTACAGTGATACCCCTGGCGTGGCCCTTGTGTGTGAGGAAAAAAACGTGGAAAGAACAGAGAGAAAAGCACACTTCCATTGGAAAAGGTTGATTATTCTCATGGTATCCTATCCTCCATAGTTATTGGTCGTAGGGGAGAAAGAGAATATCTCCCGTATATTGAAACACTGATTTTTCGAGAGGGAACATGCATGATATCTTAAAGACAAAAACAGCTTGGTGTGCATAATACGATATGCAAAATAGGGAATTCATCTACAACTTTCTTTTTTTCCTGGAAAAAAATCCTCCATTCACTTTCCCACTCTTGTGTGTGTGTCTGCTCTGCCATATGTAAAGGGTGAAAGCTTCAACTCTCATTTATTTTTTTATACCGTGGCATTGGTTTCGTAGTTTTCAACTTGAATTGTCTTTTGTTTCTGATTTAGTTTTTCTGCCAAAGCGCCCGCCATCGCATACACAGGAAACATTTACATATGGCCTCCTTTTGTTGTACAAGTATATTGTACTTTTTTGCTGAATAAAAAAAATGCCGGTGAGGAGAAAGCCCCCCACTTGATATAAATTTCTGTGAGCATGATTATTACACTGAGGCAGGCTAAGGCATGCTTTTACTTTTCGGAATACAACGCCAATGCCAACGAGATCCTAAAGTGGCTATGTGGGAATATGAGTAAAGGAGAGAAAAAACTTGCAGGAGTAAGGAAAAGCTTCACGCAGTTTTTTTTGGTTTGTATGAGTTGGCGGCGGTGAACTCATTGTCTCTTTTGCTATGCATAATAGGCTGACATATAAGTGGGCCTATGGTTTTACAATAGACTTTTCAAGTACACTCGTCTCATCTCATGCTTTGTGATCATGATGCGATGGCGATAAGGAAAAGAAGGAAACTCTGGAAAAAAAACTAAAGGGAATGGGTAAACTTTATTAGACAAATTTTGTTCATGATGTCCTTTTTTGTAAAAAAAGAAGTAATAGGGATTTTTTTTCTATGTTTTTTTTTGTAACTGGTATTAAAGCACGTTGTAATTTTTGCATAAAGAATACAATGAATTTCAATATTTTTTTGGGGAAAAAATTGAACAATCAGGATGAGCTTGTAGTATTTTTAGAAAGAAAAAAAAATCATGGATGATGGCCACTTGCTGGTTGCCCCATCTTGATGATTTGAAAATGGGTGGAAGCACGCACACATTGGATCTCATTTTTACCATTTCGCCCCCTAGTCAACTCTCTGAAATGGAGTGAAGTAATTTACGATGAAAAGGTAGCAAGTACTATGAAACATGCGAGCCCTTGGTATTTTGAAAGATTGCAAATTAAATTCAGTATGAGATTCAGCGTAATGTTTCCCTTCTACATTTTATCACGAGGGATTGAAAAAAGGGAAAAAATGGACACTGAATTAAAAATAATAATTTTAGGAACAAAAATGCAGCAAAGAAAGTGATGAAGTCCTGGAGAGAAAGAAAAATATGTGCTGTTGGACTGGAGCTAAGGGGGGCCAATGTAAAAAGAAACCCTTTTCCCTTCCCCGAAAATAGGATCCATACCGACTTGCAGTTTTTTCCCATGTAGAGCACTACGAGTAAGTATTTTTTCGTTGTAATAAATCCAAGCAATTTCTAATCACTCTTCCTCTTTTGACAAAACGAGCTAACTGGATATCTATCGCAGGTTATTTTACACTTTCCTCCATTCATTTACAACTCCTTTCATACCCCTTTTAGAGAAAGTAGCAACAATTCAGTTTACGGCCTATAAACATCAACCATTAACTTAACTTCCTTTTATGAACTCGTAACGAATGTTTTCATCGCTTTCTTATGCTTTTTCCTACCATGACTCTCTCGTAAATTCTCAAAATAATGATCGGATTTTGGCAGATGGGAAGGATGACTCATTGAAAAAGGATGACGATGTTTTCATGTTTTTGCGAGGAAAACATTAAAATCAAAATTATCCTGTAAAACGAGAATACATAGAAAAGTTGCAATTTTGTACATGACTGAGGAGCGGATACTATAAAAAAACTTCTTTTTAACAAATGGTTGCCGAACAAACTTCTAGCTTGCTATTGGCGACCACGTAATCTGACGTGATTGGTATACCTGAAGCACTAACAAGGGCTATAACACGAAATCTCGTGTGGGAATTGCTATAGCATGAGTCAAGCTAACAGCTTTGGTGATGGAATGATGAGATGGTGTCGGGCTGAAGCCAACTTGAAATAAATATTTTCCAGGAATCTCATTCACCCTCAATAAATGGCTTCTACCCATCAAACTTGAAGGATGAGTTATTGCATGCACCTCTTGGTAATCACATCTCACACCTTTTTAGCAAAATCCTTACTTCTCAAACCTCATGTTACCCCGAGTCCCTCCTCCGTTCACTTTATATGGTAGGAAAAAAATCCATTCTCAATTAAAGAATGACTAAACCCTTTCCACAATAAATGAATCTCTCGCTAAAAAAAAACCTTTTCCCCAGTCATATGCATGTAATTCATTAATTTCATTTTCAACCCATTCACACAGAAAAGTACATACTTGTTATGATAATTCAAAGAGACAACCTGTCATGCGAACTCACGCTGAAAGAAATAACCATCAAATGGGAAAAGTATCGAATAATATGTATGACAATGATGATATCCTCCTGCAAGAGTGTAGCTATATAGCCCACCGACACAACTCCATTTCATACCTTACCCAATCTACATTGTTAACTGTTGTCTTTTTGTAGAAAAACCACGTTGGTTTTATAACGTATAATGATATGACACCCAGAGTTAATTTTGATTGTGATCTCTAGACGAATTATATGCCTTCCATGAGCTTGTATAATAGGCATTCATGTAAGACTAAATTACACTGAAAACCGTCTCCCTCCTTCCTTTGCCTACCTATATGGCCACCTAAAACAATGCTCTACTTGTACCAAAACCAAACAAATTAGTTGAAGAACAAGGGAAGCGGCAGCGTTGAAAGTAAACTAGGTGCATAGGTATGTTACATAAATGAATCCACCATATAACATTTTACAAGCATTCACAATTTGTTCTCTCTACATATATATATTCTACAGATAATGACAATGCACAAGCCTTCCATTTTCTCTATATATCTTCCATCTCTACTTGTTCCTTAAACATATGGTCGCATTAGCTATGGCTTCTCGCCAGTTAAAAGTCCACATGGTAGGCGTTTGCTCACCAACAAATAAGTGAGTATAAAAAAGACCTGCTCTCCTATGCTCTCGGCTAAAAACTATCTGTCTTGAGTGAACTCATACAAGAGACTCTCTTTCATAAGGATATATATTGGATAAGGCATGAGAGAGAACACACACTGGAGTGAATTCATGAATTGTTCTTTCTCATTGAACCGTATGGTAGTTCCCTTTTATTAACTCCTCTAATTCGGCTTAATGGTTATCCAAAGCCCATTTGTGCAGCGTCAACGAGCCATGGAAATTCTTTAGCATTTATTTTAACTGATCATGTCGCCTCGTCTTCTTTCCTTTTTCAGTCCCTTTTCCCCTCATATATATGCATTCACCCTGAGAGAATATTGTATGTCGGCATGGAGAGAGGAGGCATCAACCAAGCACGCACGCACGAGGCAGACCTCATCAAAAGCAAAAAGATGATGATGGTTCTGAGGATGATAATGATGATCGTCGTCGTCGTCATCATCATCATCATCGTCATGTTTTCAGATGCTAGAGTAATCGTGTGAATTCTTGGTCGAAAAAGACAACTACACTTTACATAACATCAAGAGAGTCAAGTCCGTGTGCGGTGAGGAAGGAACAGTCACTCAAACACAAGCACCTTTTTTACACACACACACCAAGGTTCTACCTTTGTTGCAACATTTTAGTCCATCACTTGTAAACGTCATATGAATAATAGCAGGCTACACATTATCATACGTGGTTTAACGAGATGTGACTAAACGAAATGTCGCGCACATGGTGAGAATTGCTTAAGAAGTGAATATTTATGTAAAGTATAGTGTGGTGAAGGAGTAACGAGCCTTATTGGATGTTTTTTATCATCATGTACCTCCAACATCCCATCAAACTCTTGCAACTTTTTATCTTTGGAAATGTATATCAACGTTATTGATTTGTTTCCCTACTTGTAATATATAAGAATGCAATCGTTTTGAGATTTTTTTCTTCTCCTTTTGGTTACAGCTCACGCTTTCTACTTGGAAAAATTTAATGCACCGCTCACCATATCAACAAAAGTGGGTTGTGACTGTGGTTTTCCCATTTTCCACGTATAAAACATTGTGCTACTTAACTTCAAGTTGGAGATCGGGATTTCATAATATTATTACTTTGTGAACTTTTTATTCTTACCGCACACAGTCATCCACAGACACACACAATCACCAAGCATTGCTAATAGTTGGATTGTTTTTTCTCTCTTTGGCTTCATGTAGATCGTTGCTTTTCTCATTTTTTTAAAGAAATAGAGGAGGAATCGGATGCTAGTTAAAATTCATAATTGTATACTTCGACACAACCCACGATATTCTACGTTTCACAACTAGACATCCACACGAAGGGACTGTGAGTGTGAGTGCGAGAGAGAAACGGATGAGTAAAAAATTATACATCAAAGTGCTGGCACGCTAATTACCAACACTCAACTGGCAATTTTCCCTTCTTCCTTTCATTACAAGATTTCATTTGGTGTTTTATATCTATGAAATCCTACAACTCCACCATAATATTATCTGATCCACCGTCAACATTATGACACTGATGGGTACGTCGGATTAGAAGATGGGAAGATGATACAAAGGAGCCCCTCACCTCTTGTTGGTGGACGTGCTAAATTGATTTCGGTATATGAAAAAACAAAAAACAAGCAACCGTTGAACTGGACCAGACTCCTTTTCAACATGTAGATGAGAAGGAGGATGGCAGACAAGAATGAAAAAGTGGACTACAGTGAAACAATGCAATAGGACTCAACCCTTTTACATCCAGATTTTTAATTATATTACAGCTTTGAATATTTTTATTGTTGATATAATTGATTTTGTGCAGAAATTGTATCACCAACAATGAAAACCTAAGTTAGTTATTAAATCTACTCGTGTTTATCCTTCTGACTAAAAAACTTCAAGAAAATACAAAATACTCGAATCTCTCTCGTGATAACCATGTCTTAACTTTCCTGTCTTTTTTTTATAAAAAAAATGAGCAAACCCTGATTTAATTTTTTTCTTCATTCTGTCCATCCAAATCCTTGCTCTGTCGAGATAATAATGTTGAAAATGAAGAAAAAAAGTTTGATCTATTCACATAATCATTTCGTTAGAGACGGCAGGCTTCTTGCTTACGACGAGAAGAAGATTCTTGTCTGACTAAATGACTTACCGTGTCCATGCTGCTGGCTCAGAATGGGAATCAAATGTCGACATGATACAGACAAGGATCATGTTGTTGTCCTGCTCACTTGCTACATATTATACTAGTTTGATTTTTATTAGCGCTTCTTTAATTTGTTTCTAAGTGAATACCAGAGGAGAAGGAGAGAGAGAAAGAGAGAGAGAGAGAAAAACTCCAGTTAATAAATTAGGGACTGACACGCAACCTTTATTATTACCAAAGAATAAAGATGAAGAATCCGGTTTCCTATATTCATCAACAAGCCTTCGACTAACACCATCTGCTGTAGCTTATCTCTCACAGTCAACCTTGTTCCCTCAGCTACTCAACATATTATCTTTTTAATGTATGAATAAAAGGGAGAAACAGAATGAAAGGAAAAGAGTCTCACTTTTAAGATGAGGTGAGAACTATCACAAGATCTGTGAAAAGAAGAAAAGAGCGCTCAGAGTTCACTTATTTATTTGTACTTTTTGTTAGGGAAATTGATGGTGATGCAGTTGGCAAGACATTAAGTGTCAAACGTGATGTAATATTCTGGAAATAAGCGAAACAATCCATTTCATCACATACGATGACATCTAATTTCCTTAGATATGAAAATGAAAGTCAAATTCACTTTTTTATCTGAATAATAAATTGAGAGAGGATATTATGCGGGTGTTAGGAGAAGACATTTTCTAGATGAATTCCTTCATGCTTTCCTTCTTTTTTGTAAGGATAAGAAAGTCTTCATGGCTAAAGAGACAACCTGCCACAGTGCTGAGCATTCTTTGCCGGTGATGATTACTGGAAATGCGATGTTAAGCTGGTTTTTATGTACAGCCGATAAAAATAACCCTTTAGTGTCAATGCACACTAGAGAAGCTTCTTCTTGGGAGATATTTTCAAATGAAGAAAAAAACTGAAGCTGTCTCTGAGAAAAATATATTAAAAATATGAAATGGGGGTGAGTGTGTGTGAAGGCATTTGAATTGTAGAAAGCTTTTTTTTTAACTTGAGCGGTTATTTCATGAAGGGATCGTTTTGTCGCAAATTTTTTATTAAATACACGCCATCCCAAAATATTAGATTGAATTTTTTTGAACGTGTGTGGCAATATTCCTCTCAAGTGTGCCAACACGTAACCACATAATGTGAACCATCACGCAAGGAAAATACGCAGAGTTTTTGGCGTGCTTGCACATTATGTCGGAAAGAAAGAGTAATATAACGCGTACTTTAGGTACAAAAAGACAAATTTCAAAACGGCGTAACTTTTACGCATACGAGGTTATTCTCATCAACTTCATACCATTAGAAACACCAATTAATAGGCTATAAATACCATCACTATTCAGATCCTTTAATTCCGTGGTTCCCGATTTTTCTCCCCTTCTTTACCGCATTTTGCAAACCTGTTATTCCCGACTTTTTTGAAATTCTTTTGCTAATATTCTCCAAACGGTTTTAAATCCTCGGGTGTTCTAGGGTGGGTCCTCTCGCTTGGAGTACTGTCTCTTGCACAGTGCCCAGAAAGTTTCAATTCCCCTGGCCTGGGGGACGTAAGGGGTATTTTAGGATTTTTTAATGTTAATCTACGCTTCAAAACCGTAAGCCAAATAAGCACTTCCTGGGGGAACTTGGGAA
>JAHZNA010005549.1:0-11497 GCA_027743935.1 Sinodicranocentrus sp. ZH6 | reverse complement strand
TTATTTAAAATTGGCTTTGGTACAATGTCAAGTCTGTAAACATTTGTAAATTGCATAACGATAAAATCTCAAATATTAAAAGATTTACATATATATTTCTCTACACATTTACACTTAAATTATGGGCTATTCCAGTCAGATATTCAAGAATTTTTATACTACTTATTTCTAACCAAAAGAATAAAACATGTTAAAGATTCACACATGTTTAGATGTTCATTTGTTTACTGACTTTGAAATCATCCACAATCCACAAAATGTTAATATTATATTATTTAAGAAAGGGCACTTTCTCTGTATCAATCTCTGGATTTAATTTTTGACTAACTGTAATAAAAATAAACTACTTTATCAAGATTCTAGAACTTAGTCTTACCAGATTTATTCTTATTCTAAATGGCCCACTTTCCGTCTCAAGTAATCCAATTTACTCAATCTGTTTCATTTACGGAAGCAACGATTTCCTTAATCTTCTCTTCAGATTCACCAAGATTTAGCAGCACAAGTTGGTCACGAGTCTCATTTTCAGTTAAACCGGAAATGACTCCCTTGCAAGCTTTTGCTTCCATCGCTGGGTCGCCTCCTTTAGAAATTCTAGCTATACCACAAACTGCGCCCTTGCGAACAAGATAACTCGCAAAGCCTGGAGTAGCATCTTCACGAAAAACTGCGTAAATCAGAATTTCCGCTAACAGATTTTCTGATTCAGGATCCTCCTAAAAATTATCAAACAAACTACGTTTTACATTACAAAAAAACAAAAAGCGACAGTATAGAGTCTTATTGAGTCCAATTAGAATTTACCTTGTCCAGCTCTTGAATAACAAAAGGAAACAGCTCAGCATCCCAGATATCTTTCAAAATCGGGTTTTCAGCGTCATTTACCATAAGCATAAATAGTATTCCAAAGCAAACCTGTAAAAAATTACGTATTCATTTTGCTACACAAGTTAATTGACAATATATTTTTTTCCGAATTACGTTTCGTGACTCGTCATTTGCATCTGAATGAGTTAGCACAAAGTAACAGTGCTTAATAACACCAGCCTCAATAACAGCTTTTGAATACTCGGTCTTTCCCCTTGACATGGTGAATGATGTCATCGTGGCGGCGGCATTTCGCACATCGAGATAATCATGTCCCATAAAAGCCACTAATTTTGGGACCAAGCCGGAAACAAAAATCTGCTCCAGGGATAGTCCTCCATAGTTGACAAAGAAATATAGCGAAGGGCATCCATTGAATATGAAATAATCTAGTTCAGCATAAAGTTACTCAAAGAAATATCAAATAATTCAGACAAGACTAATAAAATGATTACTAATAAATAATAAAAAGATAGCCCGACTATCAGTTTCTTCCAAAAGAAGAGCTATTGCTGGAATGACCCCTTGAACGACTTCAAATGAAACCTCAATCGGTGTGCCATTTGTGGGCAGAGAAACACTGAAAATGGCCCGTGCTAATGAGCGCATTAGAGATTCTCGCTGTTCCCCTTGTTGTTTATCAATCACCAATTTAGCAAGTAAAGTGAGCAGTCCAGTTTGGACTAGTTTCGCCTTTTCCTTTACCTCCGATGACTGCAGGATACTTCCTAAAATGTACATTTTGAATTAAGTTTAAAATGTATGTTTTTACACCTGCTCTGCTCAGACTTTAAATGAAATGTAACAAGTAAACCTACCCATAGAATTCACGTGCTCGATCAAATCAGCCGATTTGGTTTCATTTGAATTTAAAATATCAATAAAGCGAGGAAACGCTTCAAACGCTCTTGCTGGCTGGATTTTTTGTCCAGAGGATGACAAAAATTCGGCTACGCAGCCTAACACAAAGGAAGCAAGAGAGGAATTCCTGGAGACAAAAATAGCAGTTCACTAAACAGGTTATATTTATGATACTACAATAACATATAACTCCTCAATAACTTACGGTGACCCGGGCTCCAAGCACTTCACAATAGAAGACATCGCCTCTGAAGAAGTGAGGAAGAAATCAACCACGAGAAAGTTGGTTGGAGATGCTTTTAACTTTGTCACAAGAGACTCCAGTACATCTTTTTGGATTTGCTTTCTTCCAATTCTAACTTTTTCATCTGCTCCATTAACTCCATTTTACTTTTGAGGATAAGAGAAGTAACACCAGGTTCAGGTGCCTCGTTTACCTGTGAATACTTGAGAAAAAATAATGTGAAAGGTCATGTCATGTCATTTCATACACGATTAAGTTTATTAATGATAAACTACTGGCCGGCTGGGGGACATGTTTCCTGGGTAACACCCTTGACCCTGGGGGTCGGAAAATGCGATTTCTGGACGTTTCATGAAAAACTACGCCTTCAATGCTTAGGAGGTGGGCCAACGTAAGAAATACAGAAAGAGAATGAAAGGGAGTTTCTATAATATAGTCGATCTTATAGTAAATACTTTTGTAGAGCTTACTTGCTCAAATTGAGATTCTCAATCAAAACAAAATGGTTTACTATATTTTAAATCAAGTTTAAAAAAAAATTATTGTGTACGAGTGAAAAAAGGAGTGTTTTAAAAATTTACAACGGTTTAATCAACAATTCATATAAATATAATTTAGACTCTTGCTTTTTAGTAAAGCCTATATAAAGCTTTACCTAATCCTATAAACCTATAACGACATCCTGTAAAATGTAATAATCGTAGAAAACCTTATCTCTTTACTTTCATTCTCGGCTCTATGAACTCAGAATCTACTTTCCGTTCGCTTTTAAGCTTTTTGAGGTAGAGTCTGGTCTGGTACAAGTACAAGCTAACAAATGCCAACATATTCAAGAGAGAAAAATTAATAATTTCCATCCGTTCAAGATTTGGACATGACTAAAAAACAAAATAACAAGCTAGCATATTAAAGTTACTAAAATCAATGCTGGTTCGATTTCAAAAAATAAATTAAAAGTTAAATTAACGTTAAGTTGTACACGCTGATCATGTTACGATCTAAATCATCATATGAATGCACAAATAACGCTAATCGTAAGTAGGATAGCAAAGAGGGTTGCAATATTGGTGGGTTGGCTGATTTACAAAAGAGATGGGGATGGGATGAATATAATTATGATGAACGTACTTTTGCAAGCTATCAACATAACACAAGTCAAGCCCGTTTTTTTGCACAGACCCACGTAAATTCATCCATATATGCGTACAAATGATGGGATTTAAAATGCTCGTTAGACAAATACACTCAATTCCTGTTGTTTAGCTTGTGCTTTGCACTATACCTATATAGATTGCTACCGAACCCTGTCCGTTTATCCTTTCTCCGTTATATATATCTTTGTCATATCATATATCTCATTGGGGCTTTATTCAGTTCAAAGCATGACCAAATTGGGGTCAACGGTCATGTAGTTTTCAAATTTGAAATTCGCATTTCTACAGCTACATATAAGAATGAAGCTAACGTCAGCAGTTGTTAAGTGGGGTCAAAGGTCACTTAGTTTACGAAAACCTATAGGGTGTGATGTATATAAATTAAGCCTAGTATACAGCACTAGCCAAAACTGCCTGACAGTTTTAATTTGCCTTAAATTTACACAGCACAAGCTACACTTAAATCGTTTAAAATAGTTTATTTCTTCTTCATGCATTCCTCTCGTCTCTGTCCTCGTAATGTGAAATTTTGAGCTGGAGTGTCGCTGTAACCAAAATCAGAAAAGCTGAGAAAGGTTTAACTCACAAATAAAACTTGTGAGAGCTTAGAGAATGCATGCCAAGAAATATATCCCAACTCCCACTCCCAACCCTTCTCCATATTTCTTCTACAGTCGGGATTGAGGTTCGCGAATATGCAAAAGACAAGTTGTGCTTTGACAAGACTATACTTCGTCTACCTTTCGCACTTATTTCTCAATTGCTATTTGAGGAAGAGGCACGGGGAAGATAAAGTTCGTGAAGCACGTTCTTCATTTGAGTCAAACCTTCTTCATTTTCATGTAAGTCATATAGGACTGGGTTGTAATATTAACTTCAAAACTTGAAGATTAAGTTAAATTGATATTTTTTGTGAATCACTGAAAATTAGTACTTTGGCATCAGCCCTCTCCATTGCGTGATCTTAGTTACGTGGCCAAAATAATGGCAAACGAAATAAATGTTGAGAACCCTTACAATTATTTGGATTTGTCATCCGAAGAAGATACCGAGTTTGATGTACATTCTTAACTTTCAATTTAGTAAATAAAAGCTTGCTAAAGCTTTAATTGACCATTTATTTTTTATAGACTCAAGCAGCTTTCTTTAAACCGGTTCGAGAAAGTTTTGCGAGGAATCTACTAGCCGCTCTAAAGTCTTCAAATCCATTGCGGATGTTGAAGTTACTTCATATGAGCTTGAAAGGACGAGGGAAGTTAAGTATGGCTTTGACAATCGTTCAATCTGAAGAAACTTTAGCTTCTCTTGTTGCCTGCTTATCATCCGAATCGTCAACTGAAGAGTATAAAACTAGAATATTTAAATAGTTTACCAGCTTTAATTTTATGTTGCAATCATCTGATTAGAAATAACAGATAACTTTGGGATTTAGGGTTATCATTATAGCTGTGAAAAACTTTGGATACCTATGGAGATTTACTTCTGGCGACGAACTCATTGCCGCCGGAGCATTTACAGCTTTAATAAAAATGCTGGATTCTAAAGTGAAAAATATTCTTCTGGCAGTTTTGGTTACTTTAGGTAGCGTGTAGTTTTAAAAAAACTTGCAAATCCTTTTTATTTCTGGATTATCTGGATCCCACATTAAAATTCTCTTTTAGATAATTCAATATCTGAGATGAGCGAAAGGGGACTAGGCTCATTACTTGAAGCAGGAATATTACCTTCCCTCGTTAAACTAATAATGACTGCTGAATTGCACCACGAGGATGACAACTTGTTAAAGCCGGCGGCAGACATTCTTGAAACTTTTACTTCTGATAAAGAGAAATCTAATGCACTCCCAATGAGCGACTTCAACAGTCTCCTTCCAGCAATAACTTTCCTCCTGGGGAGAACAGAGGAAAATGTATAATTTCAAATGATAGTGTTTATTGTTTTGCTAATTTTTTAATATGCATATTGACATTCCTTTAGATTCTTTCCACGGCATTTGAAATCCTGGCCTTCTTTGAGAATTTGAGGAAGCTCCCAACCAAGGAGATATTAAAAAGTGGGATACTTTCTAAAGTGGTTTCTCTCATGGGGAATGATAAATTTGAGGTGAATAATCGAAATGACTATTGTATCTAGTATCATGCATCTTGTTTGATTGAATGCTTATTGATTTATCAGTTGCGGAGACTAGCTGTAAGAACAGTTTTTAGGATTTTCATCAATAGGGATCCTTTGGATATTAAAATCCTGATGAGTGCCGGTGCCTTGGAAAAATTAGCATTTGCCTTTGCCAACTCCTCAACTATAAAGGATCGAATAGTAAGAAAAATTCCGAGTTAAAAAAGTCATTCGTGAAAGGCGCCAAACGAACATTTTATTTGGATTTGACAGAGGTGCATTATAATTTTGGACAAGGTATTACAACTTGGTTGTGTGACGCCTAATAAGTTACGAGAGGCTGGACTGTTTCCTCTTTTGATTCAGGAAGTGAATAAGGTGAGATGAGTTATATGTTGGGCAAACGTCGTTTTAAATTTATACTAGTCCTCTATTTTTATATTTTTGGGATATAGGCGGATCCAGAAACTGACCAAAGTTCCGCAAAGGTCTTAATTTTTGCAGTTCTTCACAAAGCATTAAAAAATGCTGGGTTTGCTAACTATCTTGTGGAGCAAGGGGTGGTCCAGTGCTTGACAGGAATTTTGAAACGAAGAAACCTCCAGTTCCTATTTGAACTAGGGGAAAGAGCTTTAGCGGCAGTTGTGCTTTCATCTAAAGATGAATTTAAAACGACAGCTTTGTCCATTTTGTCTGACGATAATGAGATTAGAGGAAATGATGCTGTTATTAATATAATGTTTCAGGCTTCTTGTCAACCTGAAGATTAAATCGGTATATTTGTCCATTTTGATGTTGTTTGCTTAGAAGGAACTTGTACTTAAATTGTCAACATTGTGTTGATTCTTGTGTTTTTTACGAAAGAAGTTATAAATGTAGATCTGAAATTTTATTCGTAAACTTAGTGAGTCCGAACAAGAGATCTATTTCAAGGATCGTTCATTGTTTTTGTTATTTTAGAATCTTAGGCTAAGCTTATGAAAATGCACAAAAAAATTAAAGACGTATAGATAAGAAAATGGGATGGGAATGGAAGAGATGAAAATAGAGTTTTGGGGAGATGAAATATCACGAGCTCGATAAAGGTCGATAATAAAAAGCTCTTCATGAATATGACACATTACAGCAGATAAGAATAGAAGTGGTTCATACGAAAGCTGGACATGTCAGTGAGGTAAAAGGTTATTCTGACCAAAGTTACTTTCAAAGAGCTAAAATATTTGTAAAAATATGTAATGACGTAAATAAATATTTAATTTTTATTCGTCCCCATTGAAAATTTCAAGACTTGGGAAATAATATTGAGTCAAAAGCCAAAAATGTCAAATATTGCAATATTCAGGATTATTTAAATAAAATGATGTTGTGCATGCAAAACGATGAGACAAAAGTCATCATATAAATTCTTCATACAAATAAACTACAATTTGAAAAGGAATGCTTTTTGTGTTTAATCAATATTTTTACTAATGTTTTACAAAAAAATTTCACACATACACGAATATATCTTTATAAATCAATGTGAATTTAGAAGTACAATAATATCTACTTTTAAACTAAAAACTAGAACATGACCATCACGCATGATAAAAATGTTTAATGCATTAAATGTCAGCGACCATTGCAGAAACGTTTGTCCACGTAAAAAAACTACCCGGAAAAAATTATTTTGTCGACCAGTACAATGCATTTTTAATAATTTTAAGAGAAAATATTTTCCGACAATTTTAAGTCAAGACTTTTTCATGTCTGATATTTTCTCGTTTAAAAAAATTAACATATCTTCAAGCCTTTTACCTTTCAACATACAAAAAAATGTAAATGAAATTTTCTCAGTTTAGAGCTATACTCGAAACGAAAGGATGCTAACACCAAAAGTAAAACGCATACTAGCCTTTCGCTTAGGAAAATTTCTGAAATACTCTGTCACCATCCCATTCTAGTGGGACAATAAAACAGATCAGTTAATTCTCAGCAACAACTACAACTACTGGACTTGGATAAGCGCCTACATTTTAGGGAATACTTATCTCGTTCTTGTTATTAGTTTAATATATTTCACCACATTTCACAAAGACCTTTAAGGATGAAGACAAGGTGGAAGAAAAATCTGAAAAAATTCTCGCAATTTTTATGGGTATCGGAATCAGTGTCCTTCTCACCCAAATACAATTCCTTTCTTCGATCATTTCTCAGCACCGACCGGAAGCTGTACTATCAATGAACCTTTCAATTTGGATAAAAAACTAAGAGGTTGGTAATTTAAAGTTACGATCTTTTAATATCTAATGACTCGTGTTTTTTTTCCAGTTGCATTTCCAGCTCATCCGGGCACAACAAGGGATGTCAAAACGTTTAAAAAACTTGTCACCTCAGTTTGCTACCTTACACTTGCCGTCCCATTGGCCTTCGCAAAAGCGATTCTCCACCCATCCGAGCCTACTCATCGTTTTTGCGAGGAATTCTTTGACATCAATGTTCAACCAAATTTTGGGTGGGTGCCATTTTTGCTTGCATTTCTTGTCGCAGTCTTCACTGCAGCAAACACATCGATAACGTTTTGCTTTTTGCTTCTAATTTACTCCAACTTTTGCAAATTGTGGCCTGTGGCTAATGGCAAATTTTAAATGTCACAATGTCACAATCAGCAGTAAAGATTCTTGATGGATAAACATTAACAGAGAAGAATGATGGAGCAATAAAGATATATAGGCTATGTGAAAGTATGTTATGGTGGAGTTGGGTCAGTTGGGTGTCTCGGTGTCTGCAATCACATACACTTATAACGTGATGAAGATACTGAAATCCTTTCACAAGCAAATTAGTCGCGTATCCTATATATTATTGCACGAGTCTGTGTGTGTGTGTGTGTGTGTGTGTGTCCGTCTGTCTGTCCTGGACCTTTTGCTAACTGACGGTTGAAAATGACGATGTACCGTAAGTTACCATCGTAAGCTACGGTGAGGTAAAGCTGATTGATGTCTTTCTAATCCTTATATATATATATATAGCCACTCTGTTACCTTGTAGGAAAAGGACTTGCTCTGCAAATGAACTTGAAATGATGTTTGTGAAGAATCAAAGGGAAAAAACTGGTTTTGTTGGGTTCCTCGTTCCTCTCTCCATTCTTCCTCGTAAAATGCAGACGCAAATATTCAAGTTCAGTTGAGCTTTAACCTTTCTTCCAGCAGCACAGTTTTCCGATATCTGACCTGACCTTTGTTTGTGGTTTGAAGACTTGGAAAATTTACTTTACAAATATCGCAATGGACATCGGATTGATAATTTTGACTTTGCTTTTCATATTTTTCTTTTGGGGGTAATTTAAAAAAGGCAATACCATGTTTTCAACAAAAACTGTAAAATTTAAGTTAATCATCTTCATTTTTCGATTTTTTGCAGATTTTGCATCCGAAGTTTTTTCTACTTGTGCAGCCAAGACCACCCCAAAGCCGACAAGTACACAAGTCCCACTGAAGTTGTTGATGATTCTAAAATATCTGGAAAATCAAGCTTCGTAAATCGAGCCGGCTTCCCTGGAAACTATTACATGGAAAGGTGTGACTGTAGGAATCAATTTAAAGGATGATGTGTTCTCTGCCAAGGGGCTACTTTTGTTGACATCATGTATGCTCCTGGATTTGAATCCCCTCCAATTACAGAGGGGGGCTCGATAAAGCTCTTTTTTGGAAAGTGAAATGATACCGTGCTTTAAAGAGATTTGGTTGAGCTGGATTCTCAAAACAATTGTGATTTTTAGATTAAATATAGTGATATATATTTTACGTAGTTAAGGATTTTTTCAATGCAAGTGAAAAACTTTGCTCAAATATACATTTTTTTTAGAAAACAACTTTTTGCAATTCCAATTTTTATATTAATAAAAATATGTGTACTAGTATTCATCCACCAACCTTATATAAGCAGAAATGAAGAGAGCATGACTGCGAGTTTTTTTCTTCAATATCAACTTTTTCTCAATCCACTCTCCTTTGCTTTGCTGCTCCTTTGTTAATTGCTGCTTGAGTTGAAGTAAAGCAAAACTTCTTGCCTTTGTCTACGACAAAAAGGCAAAAAACTTACTCACCTGCACAGGCACAGGCTCCATTATACATTGTACATGACAACGAGAAAACGCCCAATAAAAAACACGCGATGGTCAGGTTGAGTGCAATCAGTCAATACATTATGAATTAACGCTGGAATTTTGTTGTTGACTTACGTGACAGAAAAAAAGGAGTAAAGCTGAAGAAAAGGAGAGGATTGGGAAATGAAAAAATGAATAAATTTAATTTCAATGTGAATGTGAAGCTTCACAATCACAACACACAAGTTGAGAGTGAATGCGAACCAATAATCAAGACAAGATTTTTGAACCAATACTTTGTTGCATTCCTTCACGCAAGGGTGATTAGCAAGTGTGAACAAGTGTAAGCTTTGTGGGCAACAGATAAAAGAGTGTCTGTTAGGTTAAATGTTATATAACTAGCTTGTTCTTAAATTCTTAAATTTACTGTGAAATGCAATTTTTATCTAGAAATGAATCTTGACAGTTTTCCTACAATAACGTACAGTCAAAAATGATAAAAAACTGTTAAAATATTTCTCTCCATATTATATGATCTATCTGTATTCACCACAATTCTCTATATCTAACTACAAACCTATCACAAGCATCAATTTTTTGTACAAAGTATGTTATTGCATTACACAGATAGATAAAAATAAACGAGCATTTTAATTCTCAGTGAAGAGGAATATTGTCTTTCAAATATTCAAATAAACATTACAAAGATGTAAAGAAAGATTAAATTTAGACGTGGCATTAACAAGGAATCCTTTTTAGTGTAGCGAGAGTTAAGGCAAGTGACATATCAACTCGAGGTCAATTTCACGGCTATAAACTCGTCAACTTTTTTTCTTCTACACGAAATATTAAACTTGTATGTTAATAAATGATTTTCTTCAAGAAATATAGTCCAATCCTTTGTAATTAAATAGAGTGCATTTTTGCACTTTGGTGTTTATAGTAAAAAAAATTCTGCTTGGATTGACGAGGAGATTGTACTAAACAAAAATGTTCTTTATCGACCTTTTTGCTGGGAAATAGAAAATAAATCATGTTTAACGATTCAGAGTAGCTTGCGCAGATTAATTGATATTTAAAACCTCGATTTGCTTATATTACTCACTCAATAAAGTCCTGCGGACTAGTGTTCGATCGTGAAAACAACAAAGCGAAAAATTCGAACTCTGAGCAAAGATATGTTCCGATAACGGAGAAATTGAGAAGAGGAGCGGACGGGTATCAGAAGCATTCTTGGCCATTCTTTATAGTTGTATCGGAGAATGCAAGCTATATGAAGACTTTATGACATATCTCTGGTATTTATGGCATTCTAGATTACTTAACCACACGCTCGAGAAAAATCCGAAAACTGTCGACAGAGCTGTTCAAACATAATTGTAATTATATAGAGTGTCTTTTCACCAGTAGGTTTATTTTGTAAACTGTTTTGTTCCTCACGAAACATTCAATTTCTTTGCGAATAAATAATTTTCTTCGCGAAATATGCATAAAGTATGCCGATGATAAGGTCATCCAGGTCCAACCCTTTGTAATTAAATAGAGTGTATTTTTACATGTAGGTATATATTGTCAACTTTTTCCTGGTCGGTTTGAGAAGGAGATTGTACTAAACAAACAATTCTTCGTCGACCTTTTTAGCCGCATTTGATTTGAGCATATGGAAAATTAAATTTAGACGTAATATAAGTTGTAAGTATGTAGACTACGTATTTTATTGTACAATTAAAAACTAACCTTATAAATGAATGTGTATTAGACTTGCTAACCTCTCCAAAATGGTTACCATCATTTGTTCATGGTCGAATTTTTTAGAAAGCATTTTTCTCTCGTTTGACTTTTTTTTCGCTTTTCAAAAATTTATGGGAACAGAGCTGGCGTGTACAAAAATTTAAAATTGTTATAATATACGTTCTGTTTTGGAAAGCCAACATCAATAGCAGAAACATATGAATTAACGAAATAAGAAAGAAAGAAAATAACGTGCAGTTTGGCGAATAAAATAAATTTATTTTCCGGGCTAAATTTATAAGCAGTAGTTTTTTCTCATTGAAAATTACTTTTTCCTTTCACTTTGGTATATCCATTTATCAAAACTTCTGAAGAAAGGAGAAAATAGGTCAAAGCCTTGTTGCATTAATGGCTGCATGGAGATGACTGACCTTGATC